>JAHZNP010000649.1:0-43753 GCA_020615345.1 Triops cancriformis
TGTTTGGTAGTTTTTGTGATATTGTGTATGAAATTTCAAGGTTTTGTTTGATTTTATTATGCTTTACCGCTATCCAGAGTTTCTGTTTGACTTCGTTTTGCTTCTGTTATAAGTCACTTGAGCAGACCTACCTTCTAAGAATAAAAGCGTGTCCCTATCTTTTATTTTTTAAAAATTTCGGAAGTTGTGTATACCGGGGTCTTAAGAACAGAGTTTTGCGAAACAATTCCAGAAAATAAATTGCTTCATATTCTATTGTACTAGAAAGTCAAAATTTACAAAACGGACAGGCGAACAATTTTTTTTTGCTTTCGGCATCCATTTTCCATACCCTCCAAAGAAAACACAATCTCCTAGTGCGATAAAAAATGTAGTTGTAAAGACAGAAGGTCATCCATAATATTTCTCATTTCCATAATGTTCTCACAATTAGAAATTTCCAATTCAACAATAATCAGAATGAGCTGTCAGAATGTCAGGACGATCTAGGACGTAGATTATAATGCATTGTGGTGAGTAGATTATTGCTGCACAGCAACAATAGCAGAATCTTTTTAGAAGTTTCATTTTTTTGCCTGAATTTCTTCACTTTTTTACCAGCGTATTAACTAACAGATTAAATTTATAAGAACTTAATTATGAATACAAAGTACTTATTAATTAAGTGCACAAAGTAGTACCTAAATGCGAAACGACGTATGGTATCAGTATATGAGATAAAACAAATTGCCAACAATGTTTCATCGCCTTTTGTTTAAAAACGAAAGAATTTTCTATTACCTCCTTAGTCATACGGCTGTTTTTATGAGTAAGAGTTCGTTTAATTCCAGCTTACGTACTTTTACAGAGATTTTTGCTTTAAAGAAATACTACGTGGTCTTTACACTGTTTTCAGTTACGAAAGACCCCAAGTAGTAATTTGAATCCTCATAATTCTTAAACACCGGAATGATCTATGGTCTTTGCTGCATTACAGCAAGAATTAATTACAGTGCTCAGAAACAACAATCATAATTTTACTAGCAATGAACTTCTCTAATGAGCAACTGCTTTGCGCTCTGTAATTGAAAAGCAAATCAGAGAATAAGGTACATGAAATATTCCCAAATTGTTGTTCAGTTTTATTGTTTACATGACTGTTTATATTGTTTACATATTTCGTCTGCACAATATATAGTTTGCTGTCTGAATGGTAACATGTGTTCGAATCCCACAGGATCACTCAAATTACAGACCTTGGCAGTAGTACTCAAGGGCTACTAATAAACATGGGTCGTTTGCGTACAGTTGCTAATATTTCTTCTAGTCAACCTCAGTCTCAATAAATATCATAGTACCCATTTGACTTTTGTTAGTCCTTGTAGTGAATATCTCTGCTCGCGTTAAATGTAGCGAATTATTTCTGTCAGAAATTACTAACCACGCAAGCAGTGTTCCTAAAGGAATGCAATTTTCCCAAGGAACGCGCATATTTTAAAATGCAGTGAGATAATTAACACTAAGGCTTGAAAAATACCCGGTCTCTGGTTACTAAGATTTTCTGCAAGTCAAAGTGTCACACGCCCACAAGTCACAAGTAATTCTTCAGACTGAAAATCGGCATTTGTTAACTTCAAAAACATTCATTCTGGAAAAGACTTGTCAGAAAAGGAAAAGAAAACCAAGCACTGCTTCGCAATTTTACCTGACAACCAGACAAAGCCTTCTTGTTTGTCTCTGTTCTTTACTCACCAATAAAAATCCACCGAAATTTGTCCTCTAGACACCCTGCATAGCCTTCGGGGGTTTATAGAAGGTGCCAAAGCTATTATATAAAAAATACAACGTATATACAGCTTTAGAGGATATTTTCCATCTAAATATATCCATGTCTTCTCTCCCCGCATGAATTCGCTTTTCTTTTTCCATATGCGTTTTGCAGTCTTGGCCAATTCGGCACCATGCCAAAGGGGCCAAAAACATCTTTCACACAGAATAAAAAATAATCAAATATCTTTGATTAGCCGTCGTTTCCCTTACTCATTCTAGTTAACCATCTACGCTATATTACAAATCCCTGTTTCTTTTACTACGATTGACGTCAATTCGATTTGTGAGTCAAAATCCCAAAATAGATTTAAATGAGGAAGCGCCTCTACAAAATCCAAAAACATATGAATTAAACAATAATAATGAAAAATAAACTGTGATATATAAACTGACGAATATCTCGCATTTCTAAATAAGCGATGTTCTTTATTCTTGTTTTTTATTTTAGTGCGGAAGGAGAACGAAGGATTGTTACGGAACCTGAGTAGTGCTAGTTCCAATAGCAGTAGCAATTTTACGGCGGAGACGGAAGTCTGGAACGTGACCACGCCTCCTTGAAGAACCCAGTGCAAATAAGTGTCGGAAAGCCCTTTATTTTCGGTATCAAGCCAAAACAATATTTCCAAATCTCACTAAGAAACATTGGTACTTCTATTCTGAAATGAAACTCATGTGATTGGCAAAAGCGCTGTGTCAAAAGGGCGAACATCTGTATAACGTCTGTATATAACAGAACTGATACCCATCGACCTGTATTCTCCTCTGATTACCTTACCCTAAATTAACCTACCTTTGGAGCTGTAACCAATAAAGGGACGATTCTTGATGAAGAATGGCTTCGGGGAACGTGACACTATTATCCCTTGTAGCTTTCTTGGCAATACATGCAAAACATTGTTGGTTGTTACAACAGAGATTCTTTTCTGAATGTGGAATGTGAGGTTCCCGAAGACGTTAGTCTTGTTGGACGACAGTGGAGGAGTGGCCTACATAATTAGTAGATCTACAGCAGACTCGAATTCTATGTAACTCGCACGCATAAACAACGTAATTCGTATCCGTGATCAGAAACCTTGGAAACCAGCTTGCGTCTAGTTATTTTTACTTCGATGAGTAGGAAATTTGTGTTTATTCGTCCTAATGAACAATTCTTTCCTTGATTAGGATGAGGGGAATACAACAGCAGCTGCTTCTTATAGCCGGAAAACATTCTACTGGAATTTTGTTGTTGTTGTTTTTATTTTTATAATATGGTCGGTTACTGTATTGCGCAAAGATGGGATGAAACCCAGGAAAGCCACGGAATGTGTGATTCTCGTCTTTTCTCTGAAGGCTACGGAGCATCTAAGCGTGGTATAGGGGAATCATATGCTAAACGGCAACAGCGATTTCGCCAAAACTATTTAGTATTTTGTTAAATAATCTCGACAGTAAAGGTTTGAATAACAATAACTAGTGCATAACATCGACATTTTATTTCAAAAGTTCTTAAGAAATTTACAAAAAGCGAGCCAATTTTGTTGCAGAAAAGTAATTTCGAACATTCGATCGCAAAGTTCAGTAGAGCTACTTAAAAGTATTCATTTACCGAAAACGGAATTGAATAAAACACTTAGTTCTGGAGTGTCAACCAGGAAATTTCACGAAACCTTTTAGGTGATATATCCGAAATTGATCGACGGATTTGAATTCCGTTTTTGCCAATAAATTAGGAAAAAAGTGCTTTACTTTATTCGCCATGTTTACAGCCTTTTTTCATTCACATAATCTTTTACTGTACCAATCCTAAGGCGGCATTTGGGGAATTGGTGTTTTCTCAAGCCCAGCGAGTTGTAACATTTTATCCGTCACCCCCACCCCCAAGTAAACCTTGAGATACCCCCACTGGCAATTTTCTAAGTTTCCTTTTTTTCCGTTTGATTAGTTTCCTTTTATTGATTAGTCTAATTTCCTTTTATTCCGTTGGAAACTTATTGAAACATTGCAGGAATTTCAGTGAAATTTCACAACTAGTCAACAATGCAATATTCGGTTGATTTGGTGATGCACGCGCTGTCGCAGAAAGTTTAAAAAGCGAGATAAATTTGAATGATACTCAACACTTGTCTTCCATACTAACCAGTTCCTTCCTAGATACAATACAAGTTGAGAAGTGTTCGTTTCTTTCCGTCAAGACAAGGATGCAACAATCTAATATTCGTTGCGACGAATTTCCAAGTATTGCAAATAGCAAAAATAACAACACATGTATTTAAAACGTTTGGATAAGAAAAGCCCATTCTCGATAATGGCCAATAACATGGAGAGCTTATTTGGACGACTTTGCAAGTATATCTAAATAGTTTATAACACTTTTACGACAGTTTTTTCTCCTGCATGGTGTTTATGGAACTGCTCTGAAAACGTCTTAAGGCAACGGTGCACCTTAAGCGAAAACGGATTGCGAATCCGTTGATTAAAGTTTCCGATTTATCACCTAAGTAGTTTTCCCAAATTTCCTAGGTGACAACTCCAAAACTAAATGTCGAATTTGAATTCCGTTTTCTTTCAAACAATAGTTCTAGTGAGTCTTGCGATCGAATGTTGGAAATAGCTTTTCTGCAAAAAAAATGAAATTTGGCTCGCTTTTTATAAATTTACAAAGAACTTCTTAAAGAAAACTTCGAAGACGTGCACTAGATATTACGACCAAAAACTTTACTGTGAAGATTGTTTAGGAGAATACTTAGTCGTTTTGGCGAAATCGCTGACGCCGTTTGGCATGTGATTCAAGCATACCACGGTTATGTGCACCGTAGCCTTAAGTCATGTGTTAATTAAGCCAAGTCAATTCAGACAATTATTTGTTATTCGAGTTAAGAACATCCTAAAGATCCAGGCCAAAGCCGAAGTCGAATTCCGTTCTTCTTATAGGCTGTCATTTCTGTTTTGGACATCCCTATTCTGGCCATCTGCGTTGCCAGTCGTCGGCCAGCCGTTAAGTGCGAGTGAAATAATAAAATTTAATATGGATAAAGGAGTTACGAAATCAACTCCTCCCTTCTTCGGGCGGTCACGGTGGATCAAAAATAACGTTCATATTGATTCCAAAGATGGTGCCAGTAACTGAACCCTCTCTCTGCGAAGACTTTATTAACAATGAGGAAGTCGAACTGGCTGTAACTCAGAAACTTTTTATATGATTTCCGGATTTTTTAAAACACTATATTAAAAACTTCTTTAAAAGAACATAATTTGAAATTTTTGTAACGATTACTTTTTTATAGAAATTGCATTTCCAGCGTAAGCGTTAGCTTTTTGCTGGACCTTTTGTAACGATTACTTTCCCGGTGCAAAATGTATTTGAAAATGTCGACAATTAACGGTTTTAATATACAACGCTAATTAACTTCAAAGCTAATCCACCGCACCATCCAGGCGTGCCGATTTTGAACGCGGGGTTACTTCTCCTTCTTCTTGTACTTTGCGTTTTACCCTAAAATAATGCACAATAAGCCGAAAATGACAACCACTATGAAAACCCTATGGCTTAATCTTACGCTCCGTCAGCTGAGTCTTCACTCCGCAACGCTGCAAGCTTGCGCTCGATATTCTTCACGATTTCACGTTGAGGCTGTTCAATATTTCGAACCATGAGCCGGATTTCTGAAAACAAATTAAAAAAGCTCAGCAAAAAAAATTCTCTTCAGACTAGATAAAAATACTTACTCCTAATTGATTCGATAAGGCTCGACATAAGTTCTTGTTTGGCACCATTGAACAACGTTTCCGTGACATAGACATCCATATTTTCTTGCAATTTACTTGCTGCATGGATAATCGCTGCAAGTGCAACCTTTAAAAGAAAAGAAAATGTGACAAAACTCGCACGACAAATATTTTCTATCCCTTTTAAAATTCTTAACTATTCTGCGCATGTGCAAATTTTACGTTTCAAAATTAATTTTAATTTATTTTTACCTGTGACGGAGAAAATAGGAACAAACTATCAGTCATATAAACTTTTTCTAAAAATTCATCAATGCCCGGTCGAAGCTTTTCGGGATCTTTCATTGTGGCGCAACGTGTCTACGGAAAAAAGGTTACATAAATTAATACAGAATATAATGGAAAAGTCATTTGCAATTTTTTTCTGAAAAAGTTTGCATGTAAGTACATGTTCTAGGATAATATCACTTTACAACATACTGCATTCTCGAAGGAAGAAGAAGAAGAAGGTCGGACTATAAATGTACAGGAATCTTCTGGCCGTTTACATGTAATAAACACATAATGGGATAACAATGAATGTTAATCACAGTACAGTTAGCGGTCTGGCAACACCCACTTAAAATCTGTTGAGTTTGTTTCGAACGCAAGCATAAATTTTCTCGAATACCAGATTGCACAACTACTCATTTACTTACTATAATAATGAACTTTAAGTTTTTTCCAGAACTAACGAAAGAAAATCCCTAAAATTCGAACGAGCAACTTGCTATTTCTTGTAAATTCAGTAAAATGGAGAAACAACGACCAGATTTCCGAGAAAACCCCTCCACGAAACGGAGTATGCACTCATTGAAAGAGGCTGCATACCTTTCTTCTTTCTAAACTTTTTCCCCTTCTATTGCCTCAGCCGTGAATTGTTGCTACAAAGCACTAATTCAATGGTTATTTTATACATATGAAAAAGAAAAAATGAATTCCAGCCAAAATTGTAAACGAATACAAAACGCTTACTTTTATGTCGATAAGTAATCCTTCCATGGCACGAAACGGGTTATGGACAGTAAGATGGTAGGACAACTGCTGCATTAATAGTAACTCATTATCGAGTATAATATTTGCCGCTCTTTCACGATCTCCTCGGATATTTGATACAAACTGGTCAATGGATACGTTGAATTCTTCCACCTTGCATGCCAAATAAATGCAAGTAACCCTAATACAAAATCGTTGATAATTTATACGGCACTCTAAAAGATTCATTTGATTGAAACTTTTGAGTATTTTTTTTCTCATGTTTGCTTACAGTATTTCTTTTGGGTGATAATCCATGGCGGAATTGACTAAATAAAAACGTTTCATGTACTGCAACGCAGTTCCTACGACAAATCGTGGCATGGGAGGCTGAAATTTCCGGCAAAACTCCCTTAACTGAAGCTCATAAGTGCGTAGGAGCAACTGCTCTTCTTTTGGTACCACATAAGGTTGTGAAACTCCCTACAATAAGACAAGATATGGGGTTCGAGGCTAGGAATATAATTTAATACTTTACTTTCGGTGCTGGAATTTTCTGTACAGTTTTATTATACGTCTCAACTCTGACTTGATTTAAGGCCTGCTCGTCAGCAAACATCCAGCTTTTCATTTGGGAACTTGCACAAAACATTTCCGGTAAATATTCAAACTCGGCTCATAAAGTGTAAACAAAACAGCAGATATATTTCTTGCACGTCTTGCTAAAGAGACTCTTTCACATCCCCAAGGGGCGTTCCCAGTTTACGCGATCGGAGGCTTCGCCCTACTCTGTGGCTTCACCAATAGGAAGCAGGTAATTGCTAAATAGTAAAGCAATCCATTTGATTTGCGAGAATGATTTTTGAATTACTTTGAGAATTGAAGAAAAAATTTCATAAAATGTTTACTCTAATTTTGAGTAAAGAAAACAAACATAAATGTATATTATACGCCCACATTCCATTTCCGGTAGGTCTTTAAGGTGGAATAAATGTACTAACTATTGTTAGTTTAAATCTTGGAGTTATAAATTTATTATTAAAATGCTGTTTGTGAAATTACACCATATATGAATTATAAACATATTGCAGGCAAATGGATAAGTTTTGGTTTCATGGAACGCTTCACAGCGAAATTTCTGCGAAATTGCCTCGACGCGCATGCTTAACCCTATTGATTATTGTACAGATGTGGATGATGATCTCGATGGGATGCTCTTAGTTTGTCAACAACACCAGTCTCTACAAACATGTCTTCTATGAGTTTTCCATAATGAAAAAACAAAACGTTCGAACATTGTCTCTAGTTGTGTGTACTTTTACATACTTGTTGATAGGTGCAGCTGTGTTTGACGCGTTAGAATCGGATACCGAACAAAAGAGATGGGAAGCATTATCAGGTAATTTGTTCCCGGTTTATTTGAATAATTGATTTCGACTATTTCTTAGAAATAAGAGACAGGCTACTGTCCAAGTACAACATAAGCATGAAAGAGTACAAGTTAATAGAAACCATCATCATAGAAAACAAACCCCATAAGGCTGGTCCTCAGTGGAAATTCACGGGGGCTTTTTATTTCGCTATTGTTGTCCTCGCTCTCATCGGTAAGTTTTTTTTACTATGTTTTACATTATTCTCATATATTATCATAACAACTCTCGAACGTTGCGAATTATCATCACTTTTGTTTCCTTTTGACGACTTTTAATAGTTGGTAGTCATGGTGTTCGTGCAATATGTTGCCAATACGTAACATATTTGTAATATAACTGCCACTTTACGCTTTCTAATTCATTTTTTTTAAGGATACGGACATTCGACCCCAGGTACAGCCAGTGGCAAAGCGTTTTGTATGGCCTACGCAATCATTGGAATTCCATTGGGTCTCGTCATGTTTCAGAGTATAGGCGAGAGGTTAAACAAATTCGTTTCAATAGTGATTGGAAAAATGAAAGTAAGATATACTTGAGACGAAATTTTCTTGAACAACACATAAACTATATTTAACAGCTGATGCTAAAACGGAAGAAAACGGAAGCCACAGAGTTAGATCTCATGGCCGCTACGGGATTTCTGTCTTCCGTTATTATAACAGCTGGTGCTGCAGTATTTTCGCGCTACGAAAAGTGGTCCTATCTCGACAGTTTCTACTACTGTTTCGTTACTCTGACCACTATTGGCTTCGGCGACTTCGTTGCTTTACAGGTGTGGTAACAACTTGCACAAGCAAACTAATAACGATTCCGCATTAATTGCATTTTTCTTTAGAACGATCGTGCGTTGACAAGTCGCCCAGGTTACGTCACATTTAGCCTAGTTTTCATATTATTTGGTTTAGCAGTGGTGGCTGGTTGTATGAACTTGTTAGTTCTTCGCTTCATGACAATGTAAGTCTATTTCTCTAAGGCTTCGGTGCACCTAACCGTGGAATAAGGGTATCATATACTAAACGGTGTCAGCGATTTTGACAAAACTACTCAGTATTTCATTAAAAATTTTCAACAGTAAAGTTTTGCATTGTAATATCTAGTGCACGTCGGCAACTTTTTCTTTAGAAACTTTTAATCGATTTGTAAAAAGCGAATCAATTTTCAACTTTTTTGGAAAAGCATTTTTTGGAAAGATTCAAAGTACACTAAAGCACCGTTTACTTAATTGTAAGCGAAAACGGAATTCAAATCCTTCTTTTAAGTTTCAGACTTTTTCTAGGACAAATGTTCTAGGTGACAACTCCAAAAAGAAATTTGAAAACTTGAATTCCATTTTCATTAAAAGAATACTTTCAAGTTGTTCTAGTGAACCTCGCGATCGAATGTTGGAAATCGCTTTTCTGCCAAAGCGTCGAAATTTGGCTCGCTTTTTATACATTTACGAAGAGTTTTCCAAAGAAAATCTCGACGATTTGCACTAGATACTACGATTCAAAACTTTACTGTCGAAATTTTTTAATGATACCCTTAGTAGTTTTGGCGAAATCGCTGACGCCGTTTAGCATGTGATTCACCTGTACCACGTTTGGTGCACCGTAGCCTTAAGAAGCGGAAAAGGAGTTAGAGGAACTCCGACTGCATGTTAATCATTTTCCTTAAATTGTAGGAACGCTGAGGACATAAAAAGAGATGAAACAGAACTGGTAGCGGCTTCACGCAGTGTGATAACGTTCGACGGTGACTTCATGATTGCCAATCGACGAAACGGGTTTGCTAGCAAGGATATGCAGTGTGAATCGGACCAAGTCTCCGTCTGTTCGTGCACTTGTTACAACTACAATCCCACACCTAGGATAACTAGGCTCGGGTGTTTCCCCTTGGCACTTAAAGTACCTTTACTGAAACGCCACGTGTTTTCAAAATTCAGTAAGAAATACCGAAATAATGGAAAGCGTGCTTCGCAAGGAAGTAGTCGATTATCGAAGATCACTTTCGGTATTGATGCCATTTGGCCCAGCACCCCACCTCCGCCACAATATTATATATCGCCTAATGTTCGAGGCGACGTTTTCACTGAATTGGAAAGGCAATACCGTGTTACATCGTATTTAAAACGCGCGTCTATATGAATAAACATACATTAAAGTGAACTGAAGTTACCATTGCTTATACTCAGCATTAGCTTGCGTAAAACGAAAAAAACAAAACCAAGAAAACTGGGTGTTTCTTCTGTACTACTTGTGGTCTGTCCTACAGTAGGAGAATCATGAAACTAAAGGGGCTTTGACATTCTTTTTCCACATACAAAATTATTTGTCGATTTTTCTCCGTAATTGTGTGATATACGAAATTGTATTTCTCGCTTTTCAGATTATCTCTAAGCATAAAAGAGATTTTCTAATTCCTGGAATAATTTTCACCAAGAATCTTCATCATTGTAATGTTAAAAAATAATCGAGGAACTCCAGCACGTTGAACGCTCGAAATCTCCAAAAGGATATCCATGAATGCACTGCACAAGAATTTAACAAGATATAAGGAAGAAATACACAGATATATAGATAGATAAGAGAGCTTATAACTGCCACACACATTGAAAAAAGTTTTTGGATAATAATCAAGCATTTCCTCCCCTGGAATGCGGAGGCGAATAAAGAAATCCCTAAAGTATCCGTCAATGTCTCAAGCAACGGTACAACAAGCATAACAAATCTTACACTCAAAAATAAGATACGGTAATGCAGTTAACACTACTCTACAAATTCAAAATGAGCACAAACCATGGCTTCACATACGTTTCAACCGTATGAAAATAATTAATTTTGCAATTAAATAAGTCTATTTTGTACGCTTACAGTTGTGTCTTAACATACAAAAGTTTCACTTTGCCACATATGAGGATGTTCACATTAGACATTTCTCATTTTCGGCGAGCCACACGGGGAGGACAGGAGCCAAGTGTGTCTTGTTTATCGGTTTCACTCGTACAACATTATCTTTCGTGTCGAAAAACCTTCGTACAAAAACAAAATGCACACATTCCATGCAAGTCATTAAGCTGAAACCTATTCCCAAACCCAACACACCACCCACAGCCGCTACAGAAAAAAAGCATATAAATATCACTTAATATAAAAAAACTCGGTCTTACATATAAAATCCTCCCATCCATAACGAATGTCTCGCTTGTAACGCAAGCTTGTCCTTCCGCCGAAGAATACGTGCAAAGCCGACAATTCCGTCCTACAAAAGCAATAATTAAATCTCCCCCACATCGCCAGCAGAATTTCTACCTGTTAACACTCAAATTTCTGGCCCTCAGGGTTTCGCCAAGAGGGGAAAACTCAAACCCGAAGCCAGGATAAGAAGCGTAAGCTGTTGACACTGTATACGAATGATAGCTACAACGTGGTAGACAATGTCTACATACTTCGTCGCTCTTGTGTAAAATTTCTCCTAGAATATGAATGTTCAAATAACCATCCATATATTGTACTATACGAGTGTCTCAATCTTACGTCTCGTGTGCCGTAAACACGCATAGGAACTAATAGGACACACGTTTGAGCCTAAAAACCATTCCTCGTGATTAGAAAGCGATTATAAAATCTTTAAGAAATAAGACATAAATGTACAGCAAGGTCAATAACGGCTACCATAATTTCAACCAGAAATTTTACGGAAAGAATTGCACGATCAAGATTTTTCACTCGTGATTTATATTTGTAGATTACCTGGGACGACCGATTTTAAGTAGTACGGTAAACAGCCACAGTTGGAAAGCATAAGAACCAGCTGGCACTCCACGATGCAATTGGTTAGGGAGTACTTCGTAAAGTACTGGAGCGTTCCGCCCATAGTACAACGTTGTTTGTCAGCCGGCGCCATTAAGACGTCTTTGGAAGTTTCTGTAAACGCCAATTGCACGGAGGTAAACACTTCAGAGCCATGACCCACGGGAAAGCCTCTGCTTCCAACTTCGCTGAAACTTTCTTCTTTGTAGATGAGAACTTTAAACCCATCGTAACCCTGGGACGAAAGCCCATAATTGGCGCGGTCCACGTTCATTAATATTGATAACCCGCTTTCGAGCCCATCATTAAACTTGGCACTCGAAGATGCCCTAACCCTGGAATTACAATGACGCAGAAATTATGTGCGCGTCGAACGAAAAATACTTGTTATTACTTCGACCGCAGCTTCCAGCAAAAGCCTCCGTCCGTCGCTATGCGTGTAAACACCGTAGAACAGTTCTTGATTTCATTGTTGAACTGGCAAACCAAGTACTGATCTTCTAACTTAGGCTCCATCTACGAACACGCAAAAAGACTATCACGTTTTGTACGGAGAAAAGCAATGCTACCGTACATTCTCTATCGCCTTCAAAAGCGTTTCTGTGCTTATTTTATAAAGGTTCATTAAATCAGTCCAAGATTGGAGTTTCGCCTCATTGCTGTTTATGGGTGAGTCGACGAAAGTCATGGCGGCCATCAATTGCCGCATTTCTTCCTCGAAACCCTCTGAAGCATTGCTAACGAAAAGTCAATTATGACATGAAAAACGCGGAGTACAGAAATCCTACGTCGATTGTTTTAATTGCCGTAGAAATGAGGAAAACGCAGGAGCCATTGCTTTGTTATTATTGCAAATCGTGACCGCCGGGAAATCCTTTGTAGACGTCGGCTCACTGGCTGAATCGAGCACAATCGTAACAGGTGATTCTTCCCACTTTTTGAACACCAAGAAGCACAGATACAAAGAAAATGACAAGCTTGACACGAAAACGCAGCCCCAAAGCCATCTTCAAAACGAGAGTACAATTTATGAGTATTCTCGAAGCTGGCAAACATATCAATACCTTTCCAGGAAGTGAAGCCGAGGATCGCCGATGAACTTCAAACCATGGAGAGACGAAGACAGACAATACTTTCTGGCGATTTGAGCGAAACTGACCGAGTTTGGACTCTTTGCTAAACGCTTTTCAGTCAGTGTTTTGGTCATCGCGGCAATACTCTTTGAAGACTAATCCTATTCAAACAATAGGCCTTCTTTATATAGCAAGAAGACCGAAAGAAATACTGGCCGGAAGGACAAACAATTCACAGTAGTGGAATATCAAATATGCCACGCCCAATCGTTAAAAGTAACTTCAAGAGAAGTGACACAGCAGAATTTGCCCACTCTGGACTCATTCAGGCTTCACGTGAAAATAATCACGTGTCGGTTGCACAAACGCCATGTCAGCTTTCCAAGTTGACGAAGCCAATCGTTTTCAGGAGTTTTCAATAAAAACCGTGACTTGCTGTCACTGCCCACATTGTCGGAGGTGCGATTATTCGGACACTCTGACCCTTTGAAACGACAAATACCTAATTGACGAAAGACAAGCCACGTGTGAATGCCACTCCCACATCCTCAAAAAAAACTTAATTGCACGTGGCTTGCGGACTTATTAACTGCTCATACATTTTTAGGATACCCAAGGTTCAAACGGTACACTTGAGGTCCTTCTCGTGCAATGTCCAATGATTCATGTAAGGGACTAAGTCACTTGCTCTGGAAAATATTGGAAACAGAAACGAACGGTGAATTTATCTTTACTTTTTTCGCTGATTAGTGATGCGACGCAGCATATCATGAATAAACGGTCGCTGATCTCCGTTTTCACGCTTCAATGAACGGAACGACCCACTCACAAACTACTTCAACAACAGTAATACCTCTTTCATTTATAACCATCAAGACAGTCGGATGATTTTGGTGTCCATTTTAAAGTCCATAACATCTTAATTTATAGACACGTAAATACCCGATTTTGGCAAAAGAGATGTAGGAAACCCCGTTGGAGATCGATAACCCCATTGACCAGTATAAGGTCAATTTTGGGTGAGGTACAAACGAAAATCTAATAAGTAAATTAGAGGTCACGGTTTCCTTCACGCAATAACTCTTGAATATATTTTTTGTAACACTATCTTAGGCATCGTATATTTCGTTTATTTGAGTTTCATTTTTACAGGTTCACTTTTTTGTTGCAAAGAATTTACGATTCAATTTCGAGGGATGCTGTTGGTGTTAGACACTATTGTTTTTGCTTTAAAGTCCAATTGGGTTTTCCTTCCAATTCTGATAAGTTTGGCTATTTCGCCGTTGGATCTTTTGTAATGGAAAAGAAGGTGGGATAGATCCTGTTTCGGTTGTGAATAATTGAATCAGTGCTAACTTTATTTCATGAAAAGACAAAATTTTCTTCCACACAAACTTAGGTTCTCATAAGCGATAAAAATGGCTCCTTATCTGGTGTGCCTGGAAACCTTATGAAATGAAAGAAAACATGGCTTGTTTTTGTTGTTAAGATAAAGCAATCAACGGTTTTCAAATTGCTTAGTGGGCAACTTTGGCCTGGTCAATAAACATCGAAGAAGTTCTCGTTCCCATCTAACTGTAGAAAGGGGTGCCAAAATTTGGTGAATAGTGAGAGTCTGAAATTGAGTCAGAAATTCGCCCAAACTACTCAGTATTTCCTTACACAATCTCGACAGTAAAGTTCTGGATCTAGTGCACATAGTCAAGATTCGCCTTTTAATTTTTTTACTCGATTTATAAAAGGCGAGTTAAATTTCAACTAATTTTGCATAAATATTGAAAATCGCTTTGCTGCAAAAAAAGTGAGCTTAACTCACTTTTTATAAATTGACTAAACAAAATTTTACAGAAAATGTCAAGGATATGCATAAGATATTACAAGGTAAAACTTTACTGTTGAGATTTTTTAACGAAATACGGAATAATTTTGGCAAAATCGCTGACGCCGTTTAGCTTATGATTCCCCTTTACCACGGTTAGGTGCACCGTCGCCTTAACTGGCAACAACTGCAAGAAAAATCGCGCTTTTTTCCCCTCTACAGTTACTCGACATTTGGAGACGACAGCTTGCCAGGAAATCGGGTACTGGGTCACATTAACTACCTGGACCATTTAAGAATGCTTAGTGTATTTGACACTGAGCCAGTTCAACAGAATGCGTATCAAGTATGCCACACTGCATTATACGTCAGGAAGTGAACGTATTTCATAGTACTATCGAAGTTCCAGCGGTATTTCATCGCTTTAGTAAGACGTAAAAGGCCCGCTAAACTATGATTCATGCTTTCCGATCCAACCCAGGTGAGTAACCTTGTTATTGATTGACACTTCCCTATCAAGGACAATTTTTCTTTTATTTCTGCTGGCCTCATATAACGTATGCCAGTCACATTATTCGCTCCAATCTCAACCGTGCTATCATGTTATGAATTAAGACACTCCCATTTTCTTAGTTCTTCTTTCAGTGTATTGAGTTTCCCAGATTGTTAAGGCGTACAGGTACTGCATGTTTATTGAAAATTCTTAGCGCACAAGGCACACGCCCGAAGTACACCGACGCGCTTAAAATAAAATTTCGACGTACCTTCACTTCACCAAGCGAACAAAACAAACGTAGTAGAAAAAATCCTCAAATAAGTATGAAATGATCAGATAAAACAGACACGAATAACGTACATTGCCGGGCAATACTCGTTATCGATACAATTATAACCTAAGCTCGTATTCTTTGCTACGTATAAAACGTTCCAGTCAAGTTTGCATATTAATCATTTTAATTTTAATTATGGCCCAGTAGAAAGCAACGTCGTGTGCGTTAATTGTCGCGGTTAAATCTCAGAATATTGTGGCCATAAATACGACAAGACACACGTTCCTTGAGTTCATCTTTGCATGCCTTCTTTCTACACGTGACACCAAACCCTTGTTGTCTAGGAACTCTGCTACGATGCACAGGATCTTTGGCCCATTTCACCAATGGAATCGTCTACACTGCATTTTAGGACTCCACTCACCCAACAAGTCTTCTTCATAAACCTTTGGCGGTTCCTCTGCGTGTAATTTCGCACACAGATGACAAAAAGCTTCGCGACTCATCTCCTCATATCCGGTTTCCACTCGGTAGAAATCTTTCCACCAAAAATATTCCCCATAAAGTGTCGCATTCCCGTCTAACATAGTGAGATAGCTGGCAAGTTCCTGGGGAGTAAAATCCATGGCATTGATGTAAGAATGAGGTGGGGCGATGGCAGAATAATTAGCCCCTCCGTACACGACAGGCACAACGTACCGTTCCATGACCGCAAAGAACTTTTCGGTCACGTACTCGGCACACACCGAATTTTCAAAGGACAAATAAAACTTGTAATCTTGTTCTAACATATCGTAACAGGTGGGTCGAGAGACCGCACTTGGCTCATCCCATTCGCATTTGCACGGTCCACACTTGCCGTACACGTCCACTGGAATGTACTCTTGTAACTTCTTGACATAAACTTCCCTTTTGCTATCCGTATCACAGTGGCTAACAAACCAGGCTGCCAATTTGCGTTTGGGCAACGTGACGCGAGCATCGGTGGCTCTCCAATGAGCATCGCTAATGGACGGCCACGATGACAGTCCCTGGGCTGACACGCCCGAGGGCACGAGGGGCATCCTACCGTAGAGATAAGGAATATCGGAATTGGTTCGATAGCTCATAGTCCAGTTAAAGTAACCTTTATGGGTATGGAGGTTTTCAATGTTGTACACGGGCGACTCTTGGGTGAAGAACACAAGCCTCTGGTGCGTACTACGGACGGCGGGCAACTTGTCGACCCAAAGTACCGGAATATTCACCAGCACCGCGTCGAACTCGTGGACGGGCAAGAAGGAACGGTTGTTCGTCAGGTAACAGTGCTTCACAGAGCATTTGTGTACAAAAGGTTCTTGTCCTACACCAAAGGCTGCCATTTCGACACGGTGCGCGTAATTCCACAAAAGAATCGTTTTGACGGGTACTGCGGAGTTATTGGGACCCAGGAGTGCGTAATTGGGTGCCGGTTGATAATGTAAGAACGTGACTTGGGACAAGGAGGTACGTGGGTACGTCACTGACACGTAACACCAGAACAAAAAACCCGAGAGTAATCCTCCGATAACTAAAGTCTGTCCGTGGGACACGCGAGCTTTCAGGGGACTTCTCATATTAACTGTTAACTACACCGGTTACACACTGGAAATTGCATCACTTACTAAACAAGACCTTTGACAGCCGGCACCCTTGTGGACATAAAAGCCTAGCTGCTTCTGGGCTAATTCCTCGCAACGTCCAGGTATATAAAACAATAAAAGAAAACGAGCCCTAGTACGGAACTGAGAAACCTACAAGGAAAACGACGCTTCATAACAGATCAAATAAAATGTGGGTGACCCTGTCCACGACAAGGTACACTGCAGTGCAAAGGGCGAGGCTTTGGGGAACGAACCAATAAACGACGTCGAAGGTTCTCAGTAAAACTACACTTACCACGTCCTCCTTGCATTCCTCCCATTTTCTTTGTCCTCATTTAGGCTTGCTACACACGGCCAGTATGAACCTGACAAGACCAAACGTGGGGTACATTCATAAAACATATACGAAAGCATCTAACAGGAAACAGGTGCTATTTGCTTTTAACAAGGGATGGGCAGTCACAGTGGAGCCAGGTGTGTTACGTTGTTGTTATGACAACACGGGCTGGAACACCAACAGTTAAGTCGCGCACACTTTGATGCCTCTTGTGTTATCCTGCCATGAGAGTTGTCGTTTCCTTTGTGTAATTGTAAAAAAACTCATGAAAGCTAATTGACTGCCGAACCGTTATGTAATAACAAAAGCTTTGGCTTCCGGTTTTCTAACTCGTCTCGGAAGTTCTAGTGTAAGATTTTTTAAGCGTGCATGAAAAGACATCTGTGTATATTGCGTGTCCCGCGCTCATTTGAATAAAATAACCTATATACCGTCGAACCTACTTAACTGAATTTCGGTTATTTGAATAAACAGCATAATGGAATGAAAAGTTGACGGTCCCGTTTTAAGCCCATTACTTATATGTGAAACCTCTTTACTGAATAATGGATAAGTGAATAAAACCGCTTAATCGCAAAACTGTATAAAGCCACGCTGTACAGCTTGCAACGCTAAATAATGCATGAACAATAATTAAAACGAATTAAATATCAATGCAGGATAGTAGAAATTTACTATTGTCTCCTTTAATACCTATTATTTTTATCATGCTATATAGGCAGAACCGGATATTTGAATCATGTTTGTCCGGTCCCGAGCCTATTCAATTAAGCGGGTTGCACTGTAATATGAAAAACTTTTGTACGTTTTCTTTGTATTCCCTTTCCTCGCTGTCCGTAGATCGCTCCAATAGAAAAAAAAGTATCCCGCGTATGCTTGCGCCTATTGTCAGGAAGGCTCGTCTTCTTCGCCCACGAGTGTTATGTGTTTTATTGACGAGTTACAAAGTCAACTGTCGTTTAACTATGTTTTGCTTCACAGCGACGTTTATATACTCAGAACCTGGAGAAAGAATGAGTCCTTTACGGGGTTATGGTCCTACCATTGTTTTTACTACCGATAAGCAAATGCCTAGGGAGTATCACATTGAATACGAAAACTGAAAAAGACAGACAGCAGCTAGACAGAGTAAACACTCCACTGACGCGGACACACTACCCTGGATCAATACGCGGTTTACCTGTGCATATTAGGTGAAAGCGAGATATTGATCTAAAAATTAATGTGATGCAGCTTATTAGTGGACGGGCCGAAAGGGCAAAGTTCTCATCGATGAACAAGGAACTTTTCTCGGAAGCACCGACCCACCACGCAGGTCAATAAAATGTACGAAAAATTCAGTTAATACGTCATGCAGTTTCTGTTGAATATACATTAAACTTTTATGTTTTACTTGACGCGCTCATTTGTACAATTACTTTACGCTACACGCCTCCATGCGTGCTTGCATTAACATAGGTAAAACTTCTGACTTGAACCAGGGATGGGATTCGCCGTGCGTTACTTTCAGAATCCCCACAGCTTCTTCCAAATACTCAAGTGCTTGGTTAGCTGAACTCAAAAGGAGTCTGATCTTGGCCAACTTCAGTAGCAAAACACCCAAAAGTGGATGAGCAGTCCCACAATAGAGCCTTTGGACAAGGCACCAAAAAAGTGTCAGCATGCTGTCACAGTGAAAAAAATAAAGTTAGGTTAGCATATAGCCTACCGATAGGCTGGTAGTAGTTCACACCCATAAGTTAACGCCAAATCCCATTTCTGCAAATTGATACAACAATCGAGAGCGGCGTCCAGCATTCGGGCCTTCGGTAAAGACAACGAATGGAGACGCTCCTGTTTGCTCAAACACAGTTGACACACGTCTAAGTCTTCAAAGTGTTATGACGTCAGTTTGTCGTGCGACCAAAAATAGGAGACTTATTTTAAGACAAGCGTGCGTTCATCCAGTTATTATTAACTTACAGTTTTGATTCTCCATATTGTCCAACTGCTGATCGGACAAATCAGCCACCTCCCAGAACTTGTCAATCTCCGTAAATTCGAAACTGCAATCGCATTTTGCCGTTGTATCAGAACGCTTTTCCGAAAAATAGTATATAAATAAATGTTAGTAAAAAAAACAATAAATGAAAATTAATAAATAAAAGTGAGGTTTGAGAAGTGTTGTAAAATTGCTAACCTTCACCGGAATCGGTTTCGGACATTTTGCGCAAACTGCAGAATACGAAATTGCATTCAACTGTTGGTCCGTACATCGCGAACATTGGCAATCGAAATAATATCGCCGTTTGAGTTCACGCTGCCGTTGTTCAGTGGTCGTCATAAGTTCAATGTAACTGATATGAACCTTATAAAGATCGGAAATTATTAAATTATCCCGTTAGAATAATATACAAGTTTGAGTCGGTGTACTTTGTCCCATTGAAAATCAGGAATATCTTCAATCGTCCTGATATAAATTCGAATGCCATCAAAGCAAGCGACAGCATTGGGTCGACATGAATGGTCAGTAATGGAAGGCGCCAGGTAAATGCCTGTTCCAAGGGTTTGCATTTCAGGGTCCAATATGCTGAAGCTGTTGATGCACATCTGCGTATAATTGGCTAACCTGCACTTGTGTTTTTGGTGACGCATGCAAGAGGTTTGAATTTTTTCAAATTATACCCGTCCAAAAATAGCGAGACATTCCGCGACGTTAGGAAGGGAAAAGTTGCTGAGATATTCTTGGAGGACGCGATATACAGACTGGAACTGTTCCATGCGCTCGGAATCGAGTTTAACCTCGTTATAGTCTGAACAGAAGTTTAGGACTGGATCGAGTGAAGATAAATAAAAATTTACGTGACATCAGATCCTTAAATTTTCGACCCCATTTCTCGGTGATTTTGCCTTCCTCGCAACCGCCATTTCTCTACAAGTACAACGTACTGTACCATTACATAAGCAATACAGGCATTCGGATTGCTACGAATAAACTAACCGTAATCCAATCGAATCTTAATATGATCCAAATCTTATTTGCTAACTTCATACTGAATTACGGGAAATTGCCTAGTATTAAAAACACCTACTTGGAGTTTCAAAATAACCCGAGCTAACAAGCGGGCAGAATCTGGTGGAATACGAGGTTTAACTCGTCGCAAGTTCGCACATTCTTGCTTGTGATCAACCCATCCAGCAGTCTGGCAGCTTTTACTGCAATAATACGCATAGGAACAGCCGGAACAGCGATGTAATTTACTATCGGTTGTTTGCCTGGAATACAAGAACACAACTATTAAAATATATTATCTTCCAGCTTGTAGGCTACGGTCATGTGCAATTATCCTAAATGGGCAACTAGGTAATCCGATTAATTTTCTGAAAGTAAAAAATTACGGTTGTTTTCAAATTAAGACAACAATTTCAATTGAAACTGTCGATCGTCTGGAGAAGGAAAATCTGCAACTGACAGCACTAATACAGTAATTAAAAAGGGTTACATTTTCGTGTTATTAAAGATAAACTTACTGGACAAGGCAAGCTTCACACACACGACCATTTAGAGAAGATTTCACAACATATGCAAAAGGTAATGCTGTCAAAATGCAGCTTCCTTTTTTCACACATGAAGAATTGCTCTTAATTTTCATGTTTTTCGAACTATTTGCAGAGCCTGAGCCACAACACTTCCAGCGTTTGAAAGTCAACTCGAAGGAGTGGTCTCGAAGTTTTCGTACGCCCTCGCTGGGGGAAGTGCAACTGCTAACTACTAGTGTCGCTAGCTTCGCTTTTCCCCGCTCGCCCGATCCTTCTCATGTAGAGCTCTTCTTTTCCAGGTTGCTCCGGTACTCCGCCATCCTGCCGTTGTAAGTAAGATTTGTATATTTAAAATTATCTAGCTATATTTGTGCCATCGGGAAATAAATTAGTTTTATCTACAGAGTTTTACCTAGGCTATATATTTTACCATTTTGATCTGGAGTTAATTAAGCGATACAAGTGATTTTTTTTAACTAAGCTGGAAATGTGATGGGATGTGTTCCATGTTGACATTCTGGCTTAAAAAAATATTAAATTTACTTTTAAAGCTTACTTTTTTGTTGCTTGGATATGTCTTAAAACGTTCTGAGCTACGTGTACTGTTTGAACTATTTTAATTGTGAATTTAGTGAAAGTTGTGTCTACTTAAATGTTAGCAGTCATGTGTGCTATTTAATTTTTATCTCAATAAAGCTGTGGATTAATTGGTGTACCTCTGAAATGGTGCTTTGCAGTGGATAATGTAATTCATATTTATGCGCTTGGAAGTATCTTGTTCATTAAAAGAGCCACAAGCATTGAACGCCGACAAAAGCTTCGTATTGTCACAACTGATTATCTTTTCTTCTTTTCAGATAAAAAATGGTTCGCATGAACGCTTTGGCCGATGCCTTGAAGAGCATCAACAATGCCGAAAAGCGCGGAAAGCGCCAAGTGCTTATCAGGCCTTGCTCCAAAGTCGTCGTCAAATTCTTGACTGTCATGATGAAGCATGGTAAATTCATAATTTATTCCTTTTCTTGGTAGGTTGAAACACATATTCTTTCCTTCAGGTTACATTGGCGAATTCGAAATCGTTGATGATCACCGTGCCGGCAAAATTGTCGTCAACTTGACTGGTCGTTTGAACAAATGCGGTGTCATCTCTCCCCGCTTTGACGTCCCCATTCACGACATCGAAAAGTGGAGTAATAACTTGTTACCCTCTCGGCAGTTTGGGTAAGTTGCTAGTTTGTAAAACTCCACAATGATTTTACAACAATGTGTAATATTTAGATACGTGGTACTGACAACATCCGCCGGAATTATGGATCACGAAGAAGCAAGGCGAAAACACGTGGGAGGCAAAATCCTCGGGTTCTTTTTCTAAAACCGTGTAATATGGTGAAGTAATACACCTTGAACCCGTCAGTTTATGGCATACCTTACCACATTTGTCACCGATTTTAGTCGCGTTGCGTGGTAAGAATGCCATTCTTGCTGAGGCTTGCAATTTGCAGATTACGTGGTTGCGAACAGACGTATGTCCTTCAGTTGAAGTGATCCTATGATCGAAAAGCGAAGAGCAAAAGGCATACCGGGGCTTAAGTTTTGCCTGTCTCGCGTCATGATTGTCTGAAGTGAAGGGCAACTACAGTCTTGGGTCCAAATACCCCTTTAATGAAATTCACAATAATTTCGGCACTTCGACTCATTGAGATTAGCCCAAGTTGATGATTCTTTCCTTGAAAGACAAAAGAGACTGTTGAATTGATGGGAAAGTGGATGCTTGGCTGTATCTTGAGTTGTACTGTTCCATACATGTGCTTTGGTCTGTCGACGCCGAAGCATTGTTTAATGGTAGTTGTCGCGTACGATATGATGGCTCTCTATTCGCACTCGGCTTGACGAATCGTATCTTCGGGACTCTAACCGATGAACGAACTTCTAGCTTAATTCGATATCTAAATTTGCATCTGACTGGAGGCCCTGTTCCCAAGCTTCTTGATATACCACTCACTTTGTTACGCTTTCAATAGACTATCAGAGGTGGGAAAGCCGCTCGTACCGTTTTTTACCTTTCAAGAGAGGCATACGAATAACTTAGTTAAGAAACTTATCTAATGTAATATCCGTACTAAAGTTGGTTCATAATTTCTTGTATGCATATTTTTACGCAAAGTTTTACGATTTTCCTTTGCCAAATCAGAAAGTAACATCCAACTGATCCGAAGTATGCAGAACTTCGCTTCCACGTAAGCAGTAATATGAAGTCGCAGGTTCTAGGATTTATTGAGAAGTACGCAAGTGATGCCTTAGTGTGGAATTTCCTTGTGGGTCGAGAAAATGAAGACCCCTTACTTCGAAATTGAATGAGTTAAATAACAAAAAGAACGTAAAAAACTACATGCTTCTTGGGAAATTTTAATTAAAAAATTATTTCTGATAATTATAGCTGCTGGAGTATATTGTAACCATCTTGTCCGTTCTCGAAGCAACCGTCCTAAGACAAAAAGAGATATTAAATAATGGATTCGCAATACAATTTTAAAATTGTGTTCACTCTTTCGTGTTTTAATACGAATTTTTCATCAGTCCGCAATAAGGAAGAGTACTTCTGTTATTCATTTCTAATATACCGCGCGGTTTGTTGTCCGGATCAGAAAGTTGAAAGCGGATTCTACCCGCAGAAGTGCTGACACATTAAACGAAGGGACGTCACACGATTAGCCGTTCAAAACAAGGGATTAGGTTGAGTCGTACAGTTTTGTATTTCGGCTCGGAATGGGGATATTTAGTAGTAAAAGTAAGAAGGTGTCAATTACTGAACGAGATAATAACGTACTGGTAAGATACTTTAAAATATTCACAGAATTGACAGGAATTTTAAGTTCATTTTACTATCAAAATTGAAAATGTGTGACCCGTAACTTAAGTAAATAAATAAACAAGTAGACTATGGCATCGTTTTATGGACCATTTGGTTTTACTCGATAAAATTGTGCCATTAATATCCGACTATAGGTACTATTGACCACATAAGTTAGCTAACTATTTGAACTAACGCATTACAACAACTATTTGAAGCTACAGATGACACGAATCGGTGTAAAATTTGCGAACTTTGGTCATCGAAGTCCATAACATCGGCTGTGTTGTATTTTGCTTCTTTTTTTGTGATTTTGTGTTCTTCGAAATTATGTAAAGTTCGTCGTTAGTTCGAGACATTTAGCTCACATCTAGTATTAAATTTAAAACTTCCTCTGTATAATGCAATTTTGAATTGTAGCAACTTAAAAAACAACGAGATGCCTTGATGCAATATCAGAAAAAAATTCTGGGCGTTATTGAAAGAGATAGACAGATTGCCAAGCAGCTTTTGCAACAAAACAAAAAAGAGTATGTACATTCTAAAAAAAATGCATCACTGTTATAAATGGTTTTAAATTGCTTTCTTTTATTTATTATACAGTCGAGCCAAGCTGCTTCTCCGAAAGAAAAAGTACCAGGAAGATCTCCTGAACCAAACTTCGGGACAGCTTGATAATATTGAAACTATGATAAATGAAGTCGAATTCGCGAGTGTCAAAATCACCGTCATTGAAAACTTGAAGAAGGGTAACGAAGCCCTGAAAAAGTTGAACCAGCTATTTTCCATCGAGGATGTGGAGAATATTTTATCCGATACCGAAGAGTATAAAGAAAAAGTTGACGTAAGTATTCTACTTTTTTATTTGGTTTCGAATCTCTATCCTTTTTTCGGAGATACTCCCTTTGTATTCAGTGTTTATTAAGAAACTTTTTTAATAGGAAATTACTGGTATGATTGCCGGTGTTACTACTGCAGAGGAGGAAGAGGATGTTGAGAAGGAATTAGACGAATTATTATCCGGAGAGTTACCAGAAGTCCCGCAACATGTACCGGAAGGTGTTGAAGAACTACCAGAAGTTCCTTCAGCCGCAGAAATAGTCAAAGACAAGACACCGAAACCGGCGAAAAGTGCAGCTGCCAAACAAGCGCGAAGTCAAGAAGCTCTTTTGGCAGATTAAGCATATGTAATTCTATTCCAAAATGTAAAAACCGTTGTACGGCTTTTACGACGTGCAACTTTATATTGATTCTCTTGAAAAGTTACAAGGGATAATTTAGCCAATGGAAAGAGAAGGGATTTCAAGTCATTTTGTCAGACGCGCATATCAGATACTTCGGATGCCTGAATTGCGCATTCTTGTGCTAATTTGTATTGAGCTGTCAATCGTGACAACATAAATTTGTACCCCTTGAGCCTTAGTCCTGTAAATAACTGGTATACATGATGCTTTATTGTCTAAACGTGATACCTCTCCTTAAATGATTGATGTTTATTAAAAAAAGGACAGCAAGATAACTGCAAGAATAATACTAAATTTGTTGTCAAAGAAAAGTATTTATTTTACAGACTTATTTTACGCATTGCTTTACCGAAACTAAATAAACCTCGAATGGCAGGCCTACTCATATTCGATTAGACCCTATTTGGTATGAAATTTGGCAGTATTTCAGTCATTGGGTATTCTCGCACAGATACTTTTCATGTTCAGGATTCTTAGATGGAGCTTCCTTTTCTCACATAATTTTTTGTCGAATTTCGATCTTCGTTCGTCAAATAAAAATGTTACCTCTTTTTTTCCTTTTTCGTTTTACTTGATAAGATACAATGGAACCCACTTATAACGATATCGGATATAACGATAACCCGCCTATAGCGACACAAAACTTACGGTCCCGTTTTAGTCCCATTTAACCCAATGAGAACGATATTCGGTTATAACGATAATTCGCATTAACTGATATACTTTCGAAGCCCCATGTGGTGTCTGGTAATGGTTGATGATTCCGGATATAACGATGCCCTTTGACTCTGTTCAATGATTCTCGTTGGCAATGTTCAGTTCAGCTTATTTATTTTTTTTCCCCATTTTTGTATTTCTTTCCCCTATATATAGGCAAGTTCTGGTATACCGATACTCCGCTTATACCGATATCGACTGTCCGGTCCCGAGCCCATCGTTATAAGCGGGTTCCACTGTAGTTCTCTTTTATGTCTTATATTTAAACTTGATATTTAAGTCATATTGTGAAATAAGTATCCATTTCTGTAGTTTATGTTGGAAAATATTTCTGTTACGACTTTAAGGGAGTCACATGGACAGTTCTTCGTGTTCCGGGACTTTTAGAAATAGCTCAAATTGCTCACTTGGAGGTGCTAGCGGTCTGGTACATCTCCGTGAAGCGCCTTTACTTGAGTCTTTCACATTAGTACTCCTCCCTAGAGATCCTCGAGTGTTGGTAGCTTGCGGAATCCTGCAAAGTATCGTGAATATATAGTAAATTCAAGAAAACCGAATTCACCATTGATCCCAAAATGTACACAGCTGACTATGCGGACGATGTGAGTATAAAAAATATTACATTTACAACTAAAGTGGTTTTACTTTATTCCTTTTGATATGATCATGTGTTTGGGTCTGTGAAATGCTTATGCCTGTCTTCAGTTACCTCAACTATTCTGAAGAGAAACTAAATACATATTATGTAGTACGACGGATACTACGATGAAAAGTATGGACCCACTGGCGATCCCCGCTTAGACGCTGAAAATGAGCGCCAGAGTTTTCCATCTGCCCAATATTCACAATATGCCGTGCCCGAGGTTGTCAAGAAATTTGTTTCCTACTTCCGTGAAATGGTCAATGCCGGCAACTTGTATGAGATTCAGAACTTATATGAAAATAGGTACTGCAACATATAAATGTGAAATGGAAAAAAAATCTAATTTCTGTTACTCTTTTCTCCAGCTTCCCTAAGTTGACTGAAGAATATTTCAAGAATTCGTCGTGGCCCGAAGCTGAAGAAATTGCTCCGTTTGTGGATGACGATCACGTACGTTCAGTGTATATTGTTTACAGCATCAGTTACCAATTATTTTCCTTGCCAGGCTTTCATCATCCTTTACAAGGAATTGTACTATCGCCATATTTACGCGCGAGTTCAAGGTGGCCCTTCCGTGGAACAAAGATTCGAATCTTACTACAACTATTGCCAGCTCTTTAATTACATCTTAAGTAATAATTTTTGTAATTTAATAATTTTAGTTATATTTTTTTCCGTGTTCTGCTTTCGACCAACATTGTCGATTTACATTGTCTCCAGTTTCACTGCCAATTGTAATTTACACTGCTAGTTAACTCGTACATTAATAATTGGTGCATGATAGTTTTCACATCGCCTTTGTTTCCCGTTTTATTATTTTACACGTTTTAACTTTAGGTGCTCCTACTCCTGTACCGTTGGAACTGCCCAACCAGTGGTTGTGGGAAATCATTGACGAATTCATTTACCAGTTCCAGTCCTTCTCTCTCTACCGTTGCCAACTCCACAAGCGAACTGAAGAAGAGCTTGATTTGCTGCGCCAGAGCTCCACTGTCTGGAACATCCATTCCGTGTTGAACGTCCTCTACTCGTTGGTCGAAAAGTCCAATATTAACAAACAACTCGAGGTAGATTGAGTGTCTACATTTCTTTAAAGAAAATTCTCACTAATAATTATACGATCCCTATTAGTAATATGAAGCTATAGAAAGCCTCAGTGGTTCTTTACTGCATGTGTTGAATATTTTTATGTTAGGCCTACTCCCGTGGAGCCGATCCTGATGCCGTTACCGGAGACTTCGGTCGTCGTCCGTTGTACAAGATGTTGGGCTACTTTAGCTTAGTGGGTCTTTTGAGACTGCACTCACTTTTGGGTGACTTTTACCAAGCATTGAAAGTGCTCGAACACATTGAACTCAATAAGAAGGTACAAGATTACCATTTGTACAGTAAAGATACAATAGATGTTTAGTCGTTGTTTAATCTACGTTTCAGACTTTGTATTCACGAGTTCCAGCTTGCCAAATCACCACTTACTATTATGTGGGATTCTCGTATTTGATGATGCGTCGTTACGCTGACGCGATTCGTACGTTTTCTCATATTTTGTTGTATTTGCAACGGACCAAGCCCATGTACCAGACCAAGAACTACCAAAACGACCAAATCAACAAGCAGACAGAGCAAATGTACGTGTTGTTGTCCATTTGCCTCGCACTTCATCCTCAGAGAATCGACGAATCTATTCAAACTGTTCTTCGTGAAAAGCCACATGCCGAAAGAATTGTCCGTATGCAAAGAGGTGAAATGCAGGTAAACAATAATTTCGTAAACTTAAAAAAATACCTTTATGCGTTAAAATAAAATAAAAGTGTACCTTCATTTCTTTTATTAATTCTTCTTTGTGTACAGGAATTTGAAAATGCATTCGCATTCTCGTGTCCCAAATTTTTGTCGCCGGTACCGCCATCTTACGATTCGGCTCCAGTAGATCATCGTCGGGAACCTTTCCAGTTGATGGTTAAAGTGTTCATGGATGAAGTACAGCAACAGATTACGTTACCGACAATTCGCAGCTATCTCAAGCTGTACACCACCATGCCCTTGGGCAAGATGGCCGCATTTTTGGAAATGTCCGAGGACGAATTCCGTACGCATTTGCTCTGCTTCAAGCATAAGATGAAGAATGTGGTATGGATGAAAGGAACCTCTGGTTTGGAAGGCGAATTCCAATCGGGTTCAGAAGTGGACTTTTATATTGACGGAAATATGATCCATATTGCGGACACGAAGGTGTCTCGTCGCTATGGAGACTATTTTATCCGACAGATCCACAAGTTTGAAGAAATAAGCCGTGGCTTGAAAGCCTTGAAAGTGTAACCGTGCATTTTTCGCTACGTTAAAAATAAGGAATACAGGCTGTGGAGGTTACATTGCTTTTACGTTCATTTGACGTCGAAGTACTCACTCATTTCAATAGATAAAATATGTATTTATCGTGCTCAAATGCTGTGCTACGAAGATCGCATTCTGCAATAAACCGGATGCAGTGAGATTTAAGCCTCGACATGTCTAGGATCATTCGCAAAAAGTGCGATCTTATTCTTGACATAGTTGACGTAATGGATGACATGTGCGTTAAATTTAAGGGGTATCCAAATATGAACTTCTTTTAAAGAGGCATCGTGCATAAATGACTTGCTGGTTTTTATTTTTTGTCAGTAATAGTATGCAGAGCTAAAACGAGCGCTCGAATTCGAGCGCACTCGCGAGCGCGCTCGAAATTTTGCGAGCGATGAGCGCGATTGCTCATTTCTAAAATTTGCGAGCTCAAACCGAAAGAGCGCACGCTCGTTTAGCAGCGCCACCTAGAGTGAAAAGCCAGTACTTTATGTAAAAATCTAGCAGAGCTTTACAATTCGTTTCGGAATAATCGTTGTCACCGTTTTCGAAATTTAATGTAAATGGGCCTTAAGTAGGTTGGCTCCATCGTGGCCTTAGTATCGTAATGCTGTTGTACGAAACGGATTACCTTCGCTCAAATAACCTGGCCCTTCCATTGACTTTCGCAAATTCTCCTTATACGTGTCATGGTCAAAGAAGATTAAATTTTCTTTAAATAAGATAATCAGATTATGATTCATTAGTTTTCTTTTGGTTTCCTTAAATTATTTAGTAAAAATTGGTTCAGTGAGGGATCTGAGGGTCATAGTCGAACTACCGCTAAAAATGTATGAAAAATAGCACTTAGGTAAAAATAAATGTATAGTAAGGTAAAATAAGTTAGAAGTTTTAAAATCATAGTGAGAGTTAAATATAACTCAAAGAAAAATTGAGAAGCAAAAATTGAGAAGTAAAACTAGATCACGTTTCTAGTAAACGGAAACAATTCAAAAGAGCGCGAGCGGGAGCGCGAGCCGCTCTTTTTCAAAAATTGTGAGCGCGAGCATGAGCGCTAATTTGAAACGAGCGCGCTCGTTGAAAAACGAGCGATTTTTAGCTCTGATAGTATGCATGTTTTCTATACTGGTCTAATACGCCATTGTCGGTTTACTTCAATGTCGATGTGACAAGGCTCTCAAGTGCAGCGGATTTTTTTCTGTACGGGATTTTTTCCTGAATCGCTTCTCTGCAAAGCCAAAATGCGAATGTTGGCATTTTGCAAGCCTTGTTGGCAAGCAATGTCAGAAAAAACTGCCCTAGAAAATCTTGCTGGGTGAGACGGTAATGGCACGTACCCGTGAGTACAATTTCGAGCAACAATGCTGTAACAGTTCGGAGTTCGTTTCCATGATCGCCGTTCCGACTTCCGTTCTTGGCGCCTTTTCAGATAAAAACAAACTACAAACATAAAAAAGCAGAATAAAAGCGAAAATATACGTTTTTTCCTTTAGAACTTATCGGTTTTGTGTACACCATGGTTTCGGGCTCTTTTTTGCAAACTAGTGATATGAATGCAAGTGACTCTCAAGCGTTTATTGTAAAGGAACGCAATTTTTCTTACCAATATGCACATCTTTATGCCAGTCGGCTTTTTGGTTCCAAAGCTACTGTCGAATTAAAAGCTAGAAGCAAATGGGGTAAGACAACTTGTTATGTATAAAATAACTTTCTATACCAAACTTTATTTTGCTTGACAGGAAAGGACGTTAAGATCTGCCCGTTAGCTGATATCACAGAAGGAAACGAATGCGTGGTAATCGGTACGATTTTCAAACAACAACAAAATAAGCCTAGCATTTTGCGCGAAGTCAGCGATGAAGTACGGTCCCTATTTATTAAAATACTTTATATTAAGGAAAATATGCGATTACTGTTCTTTTCTTGCTTGTCAACAACAAAATTTGGTGTTAGGCACAATGCTCATTGTCCGAAATCGTACTTGATTAATGGCTTCCTTTACTTTCAGAACTACGTGGTTCCGTTGCCTACTGCTGAAAGATATGCTTGTGATACAGACGTGCTCATATTGGAAGATGAATTGCAACGAATTTGCTTAGTAGGCGATATCGATAAACATTCTCTGGTTACTGGTACACGGAAAAGAAATAGCGTACCATATTTATATTTAAACATACTGTCTGTTTGTCCAGGTGTCGTTGTCGCCTTATTAGGATACGAAGACGATCGAGGTAAATTTCACGTCAAAGAAACATGTTTTGCTGAATGTGCTTCAGCTCCCCAAGGCCCCTTACCATCAAATGACAAGTAAAACTATTTCAAGGTTGACGAAAATATTTTTCTAACGTAAGTCTCATGTTATAGATGGGTAGCGTTTGTATCGGGTTTTGAGCTACGTGATGAACATGCCAGTCCTCCTCTACAGCTCTTTGCCGATATGTTAACTGGAAATCTAGGCTCGCCGGAGACAGAAGATCTGATGTCCCAAGTTTGTCGCCTTGTCATAGCAGGTTGTCTCTAACCCATTTTAGCTAACCCTATCTCATTCCTCTGGGGCTCCAACATATTTTAGGAAACTCCATCAGCACTAGCAAACCTGAAGGAAGCATTTTAGATCGTGCCCGTACTATCGCCAGACAAGGTCAACGTGGTGATTTAGCAATGTCAGCCTTAGATCTCATTACGTGTCAAATTGCGGTAATTACGTTTTTCCTTGCGTAATTACTTTTCTTACGTATTACCTTCTGACTTTGGAATTTTTTAGGCAAATGTTGAGACGGATCTGATGCCAGGGATTCTCGATCCTGTCAATTTCGTCTTACCACAACAGCCCATTCATAAGTGTCTCTTGCCTCAAGTAAGACTAAGAAAGACTGAACTGCACTTAATGGAAATAGAATGCCAAGCAGAGGAGTAGACAGAAATCTAACTTTTACGTAGATCCTTACAGAATCGTCCTTTATTTACATAAAATGTCATGTTATCAAGTAGTCATATAGTAAGCACAAATAATCCTAAAATTGAGTGGCAAGTCGTCTGATTTGGAAGAATACTCGCCAGTAGTTCGTGAACAGATTAATGAAAATTTTATGTGTTGTGTTCTGTTTAGGTGTCTAAATATTCATCCTTTCACGGCGTAACCAATCCGTACCAATGCCATTTGGAGGGCAGGTTTATCGTCGGGTCTTCTGGCCAGCCAGTAACGGATATTTTGCGTTGCAGCCGAATCTCAGATGCGATTACAGTCTTGAAATTATGCCTCAGCTGGGGCCATTTAGCTCCCACGTGCCCGGATACTCTTGCAGCTTATCCGTTTATTGACAAAGATCCTTTTATCCTGGAAACTTGCCCGGATATCTTCTTCGTTGGCAACCAAGCGGAATTCGTTACGTCCTTGGTTCCAAGTACTCATCGCTTCCTTTCCCGTTTAACTGTTTCATTTCTATTTTATACAATCTTCTAGATTCCGACGGACGACCCGTAAGACTGCTCGTGCTTCCGTCGTTCAAGAAAACTCCTCTGGTAGCATTGGTTAACCTCAGAACGCTAGATTGTCGAACAATTTCGTTCATGAACTAAAGCCAAGCAAATGAAGACAAAAGATGAAAAGCTTTCGCGCATGTTTATGAATAAGGAACACTTCCAATGTATTTCGAACCCATTTCGTTTCGTTACCAATACAATACACATGATTCTTTTATCGCCATCTCGAAAGGATGATGTCATCATTACCCTTTTTAATGCGCCCATACAAGAAAAACGTGCTTCAGTGAAAAATTTGCGAAAGCACGGGTTCCTCAAGTCGTCGTTTTCGCCATCCTCTTTCATTTGTCTTTTGCATGTAGGTGCTTTTCAACGGGCTAAAGTGAGTAAATACAAGTAAGTAATTGTAGAATTATAATGAATGCGTCTTCTACCAGGTGCCAGCCCTTTTGCTGCAGCAGTGCCTGATCCTAGAACAGCGCTTGGTCCCGCGAGCATGGCGACATTTCCCTGAGCTCCTGAAGCCCACGAACCCGTCAAAAGCGGGGCTCCAACGCTGTTCACTTCCATGCGTTTTACAGGGCGCTCCTTATCGTCCACCTCCCGCGATCCGGCACCATTTTGCAATGGAGGAATGTTGACTGCAATCTTGGAAGCTCCGCCCTAGGAAAGGATACAGAGACATATGGCATACTTCCAGACTTCCTGCCAGAGAATAAAAGCCAAGAAGATTGTCACGAAAAAGCACTTACGAATTTCAGCATGTTCCAGTCAAAGACGTAGTCATAAGTAAATCTCTGTCGATGGAAGAGGTTTCTGAAGAGCTGTCGCAAGTAACTGTAGTCAGGTTTTTCATCAAATCGCAATGTACGGCAGTAATTTAGATATGTGGCAAATTCCGCTAAATGAAGAAAAGGAAAAGAATTAGGAGCCGTTTGCATAACGTAACAGCTAGAAGATTTTTAAACTATTCCTAGCCACAACTTTATAAAATATTTAGTTTCAAATCAATCAAAGTTTCTAGTAATCTACTTAAGTTTTCCGCTTTCAAATAAGCCAGTCACTTTTACCAATATACTGATTTATACTAATGCACTCATTTTTACTAGTATACTAATTTCTAGTAAGACAACCAACTATTGGTCTTTTTATCTGCTTTACTTGGGTATCCTTTGCAGAGCTCTTCAACGGAGGTGGACATTTTCTTTTCGGAAATAATTTCATATTTCTGGCGTTTGGTCGCAGCTCTCAAGCCTTGCCATGGTAACGAGCCTCTGTTAAAGTACATCAACACGTAACCGAGGGATTCCAAATCGTCACGACGAGATTGTTCGATGCCCACGTGCGTATGGATAGACGCATAACGGGCAGTACCGGTTAAATTTTTGTTTTCTCGATAAGGAATATGGACGTTGGTCCTGGAGTCTCTGTATTTCTTCGCTAAACCGAAGTCGATTATGTAGACCAAGTTGCCACGTTTGCCCAAACCCATCAGAAAATTGTCTGGTTTAATATCCCGGTGAATAAAACTTTTCGAGTGAATGTATTCAATGCGACACACCTGTAAAAAAAATTAAGATCATAGAATCTCGTCTACTGGTAGGGGACTTCTAGTTCAGACTGCAATACTTTTGTTTAAAACAAAATAACGGTCGGTGTACAACTTCATACCAATTGGTCAGCGAGTAGGAGAACCGTTTTCAGGGAAAATCTTCTTGAACAGAAATTGAAAAGGTCTTCAAGGCTTGGTCCAAGCAGTTCCATTACCATTACGTTGTAATCCCCTTCGGAACCACACCATTTAATTGCAGGAATACCGACTATGTACGAAATCCAAACCGTAAACGATGACACACGCAACGTAAAGTAAAAACACGTAAGACGATAAAAGACTGACTCACCCCCTCCCTGAAGCATTTTATAAAACCTCGACTCAATATGCAGCTGAGGATGTTTCGTTTTGATGCATTCTAATTTTATCGCTACTTCTTCTCCCGTGGAAATATTAGTGCCTACAAATAATGGGTATCGGTAAAGTACTAACAAATGTTAATTAAAACAGTACGGTAAAACCGTGCTTTACCAAGGTATATATCTCCGAAAGAACCACTGCCGATCTTCCTCCCCAGGCGGTATTTGTTTCCCACTCTTAATTCCATAATTGTATTACTCTAGCTTATTTCCAGTGGCTTCTTTCCGTAATTACAAACAAAGACGCATACGAGCTGCAACGCACTAGGTTTTTTGTGAATCCTAAAAGCTGTGGTGCAAGGTGCAGAAGAGTTTTGAGGACGACGAAATTTTTGTCGGTGGACTACTTAGCACGCACCTTGATGGGATTTGCAATTAACCGTCATTATTTTAGCCAACAACACAAAACGGGTTACTTCTGCCACATACAGAGAACAATGCACTAGGAACACCCCAAAAAAAGCTCACAACAACAAGGACGATTTGGGAGGAAGACGACACAACCGTGTCGTCATAGCTTGGCACCAATACTCCCACCAAGAGGTGGAAACAAAGGCGGCTGGGGTGTTGTACAGTATCGCCATCTAGAAAGCTTGCAGAAATTTACCTTTTAAATCAGGCCAACGGCGAATCGGTGAACACGTGCAACTATGCACGGATTACTTTGTGATTAGAAATTAGATTTCTACTCAAGATTCTGTAATATCACTTGTTTAAGAACCGAAAGAAAAAGCTTTTTTTTACGTTGTCAGGGATTTTGTCAGTTTGTCAATTTTTGGTGTCCTGAAAATATTCTGCGTCTTAAAAGAATGAAATTCCAGAAATTCTGTACGTAAAAACAGGTAAAATCTCATTATTAAGGTACGAGAAGTGCAACTTTTAGCCTAGAAATATATTGACATAAAATGAAAACCCTCAAAAAACGTAAAATTTATAAATAAAATAATAAAAAATATGCAACATCGACACTCGAAAACTAGCGCTCCGTAGCGTGGTACGGGTGATTTACACTTCTGGCTATCCTTGAAAACTCCTCCCGTAGGCTTTGAAAAGAATATTTGTACAGTACACATGATCATGCCGTTATCAACGATCTATTCGTAATGCAATTTTACTCGTATTCCACATGCTTTTTGTTGTCCATTACAAATCTTCCAATGCGATAATTGGTTTAGTAGTAAATCTGTATATTTTAATCAAGCTCACTAGCAATGAACTGAGTAAATTCCTAAAAAACGCCACGCAAAAAAATCGAGAATACGTTATTTTTGGGAATTTTCATGGCAGACGTGCATGACAGCACCTGCTTCTTATCGTGTATACACAACATTGTATTTAGCAAGCTAAATAGCATACAAGGGGGCTACCAAAGTTTTTTTTTAATTTCAACACGTTCAAGCGTAGACATCTTCCTTGTCTGCCACGTATCTAACTATGTCTGAAGGCTTCTGCAACTTTTCCGCATCATTGTCAGGGATCTCGAAACCTATAATTTGAAAATAGTTAGCATTACAGTCGAAATTCAACATTCTAATGCTCGCTTACCAAACTCATCCTCAATAGCCATAATTATTTCTACGTGATCCAAGGAATCCAAGCCCAAATCGTTGGCAAAGTGAGAATCAAGTGTCAACTATCAAGGCAAATGTTGGTCTTAATGTAAACTGTATTGAAGTGACGATTACTTGTTTGGCGTCAATTTTGTCGTATAACCTCAAAACTAAAAGCACACGATCTTGGATAAACTCAATTGTAAGAGGAGGTTTTTCACTGAAAAAACGGGCAGGTTGCACCTAATGTGACATTACAACATAACATTATAAGAGCTGCTTTGACTTTAAAAATCTATATTGTTAACCTGTTTGAAAGCTGGGATATTTTGGACCAAAAGAGTCCCATTGCTCTGTACAGAATTCACGTAACTCATACGCGAAGAAACACATTTGGCGGAGACTTCCGGGACAGCTAATCTGCTGTTAACAGAGATCAGCTGCAAAAGCCGAAGATTCCGCGAGAGACCCGCCATGCTGCTTTATTTTACACGAATATAAAGTTTCGGCAAATGCTGTCAAGAACTTGATCCACTCAGGATATGGTAAAGGAGGATAGACAAATAAAGTAGAGTGGGACTAGAGGCTACAGTATTCAGCAAATCAACATTAGCGCCACCAAAGCCTACCACCAAAGCCCGAAATGTAATTATGGACAGAAGATAAAATGCAAACAAAATAAATATCCGACGAGCCCATATTATTTCTAGAACAATATTGGCTAACACAAATGGCGGGATTTCAACATAAAAGCTTACGTCTATACATACTAGAAATCGTGAGAAAATTAGAAAGTCTAGAAAGTTAGTTATAGAAATAAAAAGGTTTAGCAATGTCAAAGAATTTTGTATGTAACAGAATAATTTGTTAGAGAAACTAGAAGGTCCTTTATTATTAAAATAGAGCTATATTCTAGAAGGGCATGTACATTTAAGTGAAAGAGAAATTAAAGAAGTTCTTCATAGCGCACTTTTCATGAATAACCACTACGAGCGCTAAAGTCGTTCCTGTAGCTATTCAGAGCCTGCCAGCAACCGCTTGCTTCTCTCCCTGTTGTGATATCGCATCGCATTGTGGCTTGTAATCTGTGCTTGGCGTCAGCGTGGTATCCGAACTTTAGTCTTTTCAAGTGAATTTCTGAACGCTCGAGAATGAGCCGAGGCCGCGCACCTCCCTCCATTGATGGGATGTATTCTCTTAAAGTGGATAATTTGACTTACAGAACCACAATCGAAGATCTACGCAGAGCATTTGAGAAATACGGCGACGTTGGCGATGTGTATATCCCCAGGGATAGGTACTCTAGAGAAAGCCGAGGCTTTGCCTTTGTAAGGTAACCTACGTTACATCCACGTCTTGCCTTTTTCTTTAACCTGTATAGTTGTTGAAACCATGGGTAATTCAAACTTGTTTTTCCCCAGGTTCTACGATAAGAGAGATGCTGAAGATGCGATGGACGCTATGGATAGAAAACACCTGGACGGACGTGAATTGCGCGTACAAATGGCTCGCTATGGCCGACCAAATTCGCCTCCACGGAGATCCGGAGGTGGTCGCAGAGACCGACGGAGGAGGTTACAACTAATTCCCTCTCTTTTAGCTCTTGTTTTTTTCTTTTGCTCATAGTCTCGTCTGGTGTCTAGTAGATCGCGTTCTACGTCACATGGTAGGGGCCAGAGCCGCAGTCCTCGCAGGCGCCGCGAAAGGAGTAACCATTCAGCTTCCCGCTCACGTTCGCGTAGCGCAGATCGTGAAGAAAGTCGCGGGAAAAGTGACAAACGCCGTTCACCTAGCGCTGGTTATCGTCGAAGCTCGAGCAAAAGTCCACGCGGGAACGACGATCGCAAAAGAGCGTCCCGCTCTCCTTCCAAACACTCACGCTCGAATTCCAGGTAAAGGTTAACCTTTTCGAAAAGACAATTAAAATATTACATACGTTCTTTATTTTTGCTTTCAGGGATTGATATGAGACACATTGAGCTAAAATAACGGGTTAAAACTTGTGGCCTGATACGTGGCTTTGTATGGCTGCTTTTTTGTCACCTGACCCAGGTATTAATCCGCTAATGTTTTCGATGGTTCTTTGTTCTTCTTCGGTCAAACGAAAAAATTTTAATATCCGTGTCTTTGTGTTTGGGGGGATCCTTTCTTCCCACATTTTTGGTTTTGGTTTTTGGAGACGAAAGATTAGGAATGTTTGTAGTTTCTTTACAACTTTACTACCCTTTAAAACAAAAAGAAAAAAAGACCACAAGACACTCAACCAATACATAAAAAATGACAAGTTGTTTTTGTGTCTCGCTTATACACTTCTGCCCCGTATTTTAAAACTGGCTCTTGTACATGCAGGCGCCGAGCAGGTACAGCAGAAAGCAAAGCAGAGATGAGAGAGCTGATGGGGGTGTTGCAGGTTGCTGTAATGCTGAGGTGCTGTGTTTGCCGTTATCTGCCATGTTACTGCTACTAATGCGGCCAGAGAATGAGAGGGAAAGGAGAGAGGAGGAGGGAGAGAATGGGGGCGTGTGTAGCTGTTTGGCCAGTTTTTGCCAAGTACGAACGTATGATTGCGGACTAACCCTGGTTTCCGGTTTCGGACGATCCGTGTACGGTTCGTGTTGCTTTCTGACGTCTTATTCGTCTTACAGATTTACATAGCGTTTGCAAACCTGCTTTTCCGAACAGTTCAAACGAGCTTTTGATCTGTTTTTACTTGTAGCGTTTGCAATTGGGAACCTGGTGCAGCATTTTCTTGAACACAGTGCCCAGCGTCTTCCATTGTTAGGCCGTAACAATGTGTAATTTGCACTGAGCACTGGAGCACTAACTAGAGCACTGCAATATTGGAGTACCGTGGCGTCACATGGCTGTCGACTTGGTAACTAGTCCAGTGGCTCCGTAATGTTGCCGAGTAAAAAGTTGTTGTACTGTACTAGAATCTCGTTATAACGGAGAACGGTTATGACGAAATTCCGGCTTTGGTGGAGGGGGCTTAAATGTTCCGGCCTATGCAAATATACATTCACGTAGGGCGACAAACATTTGTAGAGGCATACAAAGAGTCCGATTTAGCAAATAATTTTCCAGACCGACAGGAAGAGTCGTTACAGAGAGATTTTATTGTGTGGAAATCAGCAAACACTTTGCAACAGCAAAAACAGGATTTAGACAAACGAGCTGGTTAAATCCCTAAAAGGAGATTCAAGAGAAGTTTTCACTTGCTCCTTATAGCAAACGAAAGCTTTATTGGGTTGGGAAAATTGTCCACCAACTAGATGAGTGAACTGGTACCACGTAATTCTTTTTTAGTCTTTTGGAGGGAAATATGTGGCACGAGCATTTCATTGGTAAGTATTAGTGACTTCAGCGCGATTAGGAAACAATTTCTGATCCGTGGAATTGAAATGGACATCGAGTGAATGGCCGTTTAAGGTAAAATTACTTTGCAGTTCCTGTCAGAAGTTTTTTTTCTGTGGAAAAACATGATTGTAGTTTGTGCGTTTTATCGAATAAAACATTGGAAGCATAACAAAGCGAATGTTAGTAATTTTGGAGTAAACAGAATATTGGATGATAGTCTGGAAATGCTTGTGTAAACACGCGTTTTTCATAAGCTTTGTTAACAGGAAGATACCATTTTTTTATGAGTGTCAGGCGTAGGCTCGCGCCTATTGCCACGGAAGATACAATTGTCAAGAGAACACCTGTCTTAGAAAGTGAACGATGATTAAATTATCTTTATGTCCAAATTATTTCGAGATGAATCTTGCAAGGTGTGTGTTCTCGTTCGTGTTGGAATGTGTAGATTATATGTTCGTACGGTATTTTTTATTATTTTTTGAAAACATTAATAACTATTTAATAGCTTGGACTGCGCTCATTGCTATAACTGGTATACAACCATGATATAACAGCTTCTTTTACGCATTCAGGTACTTCATAAGTACCGTATTGCAAGTGCTGTATTTTACAAATTCCTGTATAAACATAAATTAATGATTTCACGGGGGTGAGAGATTTAACTGGATTTTCATATTCGTATACACACTAGAAGGCATCTTCGCTACTCCGTACAGAACTACGCCGTCGTAGCGAAATAATGTGAACGAAATAAATAAGTATCGTTTTGTACTCGATTGCCTCTGAAAATGTCGGAAGCTTAAGCTTTCTATCTTATTGGCGTCCCAGGAGCACGTCTTTAAAAAGACATTCCTGTCTCGTAAAACTCTTCAATGAATATATAATCGTTGCAGGTGTTATTTGAATACATCCCTCACGGATACTAAGCGTACTTTTATAATTCCCTATTGTTATACTGTCCGATGAAATGTATAACCTTGGTACAACTGACAAATTCGTCTAATTGTATAATTGCATCCTGAAAAGTAGAGCGACATTTTATTACTGTTCAATAAAAATGAAATTCGTCGTGTGTGACGCTATTTCGCTGGCGCTGGCTACGTTTCTACGTCTTACTTTACCTCTTGACGCCCTTGGCGCAGCTCGTATGTTTACGACTGGCTTTGACTTTTGATAGTTGTTCAGTGTTGTGTACGTTGGGGTAACCTTTCCGTCTATTTTACATGTAAGTGGAGCGGACTTGAAAACAAATAAACTTACATGATACTAAACATCTCTTGAATTTCTAGGTAGCCATGAAAATTAGAGATTTTAGTTTGGTCAAATTAGGCGCTTTATTGTTCACAACATGGATTTTGATGCTCCTTTTTGTTTGGCATCCTCTTTCATTGTTCGCCGAAAGCGACAACAATGACGAAGTTCAGAAGCGCCTTACTAGTGCATTTGCCGAGTTACGAGATCTTAAGCAAGAAAACCTTCACATAAGATCGGTTCTCGCCGAAATAAATAAGTAGCGCAAAGTTTTTATTTGTACCATGATCGCATACTTACATGATTTTTTAAAATTTATTTATTCCTTTTTACTGCCAAGCAGTGGCTTAGATGGTGGAATTTTAACAGAGGATCTACTGGCTAAACTTAAATCCAAACTCGATCGTGCAGCTAGAGGAGTCCACCTGAAAGTAGAAGAAGGTAAAATCAATATCTGTTGGCTTGATATTGAATATATTTTATAGTCTTGTATTAAAATGCAACTTTTTTTAAAAAATCGTAAAGTTTCAAGTCGTGGTTTTCACAAAATATTCTTTTGTTTTGCTATTTGACTTTTTTATATTTTTATTTGTGTAATATTGAAAATTCTGTGTCTGTTCCAACATTTTGGTCAAGATGACGAAAAGAATCTCTGGATTCCGAGCACTGAATACGAAATGAAAAGGAGACTCATAAACAGAGGTGTAATGGAATGGTGGTATTTGATCAGCTCCGAACTCCGGAAGTTGAACAAAGCTTTGGAGAGCTCCGCCCCGTCACTCACGAGTGCGGTTTCCTTTCTTTTAGAAAATTCTGCTCAACATCAAAGGTGAACGTCTATTTCCTGTATTTAGATTTCTCATTTATTTCAGATTGCTGTAGTTATAATTTATCAGAAATGTTGGATTTGGTAAAATATAATAACTTAACTGTATTTATTTATGTTACTGTAGAGCTCTAGTCTGGGATTTAGAAGATTTTTCCAACATTGATCATTTGAAAGAATGGCGTGCAAAAGAATCCGAAGACCTATCTCTACTTGTTCAGAACCGGATTCATCAATTGCAGAACCCACGCAATTGCAGTTCTGCTAAGAAACTAGTCTGCAACTTAAACAAAGTCTGTTGACACATTCCCCTTCTTTCGTAAAATCTAAAATTTCGCTATTTGTCTTCTCCCTTTCGGTAGAGCTGTGGTTATGGTTGTCAAGTCCATCATGCTGCTTATTGCTTTATAGTAGCATATGCTACGCAGCGAACGCTCATTTTGCAGTCCAAAAATTGGCGTTACAATAAAGGCGGCTGGGAAAAAGTCTTTAAACCCTTAAGTGACTCGTGCTTGGATGCGGGCGGTTCTCGGGTCCATTGGCCAGGTACGTTCTTGTGTTTGAGTTCCGAGCTAAATTACCTACGCAAACAGGGTACTGTCAATTCATGAAATAAGTCCACTTCATAGAACCGTTCGTAGGTTGAACACTGTTTTCGCGCTTAAGTTGCACATAATTTCCTATTTCTTTACGAAAGATGTATATAAAATCTGTTAATTCATCCTCATTTGATTTATTCTGATTTAGTCTAAAAAAGGAAAAAGGAACGTAATAGAGTTAACTTACCTAACCTTTTCCGTTATTTGCCACAGGTAGTGAAGATTCGCAAGTATTGGAGCTTCCTATTATTGACATGTTAAGCCCAAGACCGCCTCATCTGCCACTAGCCATCCCTAAAGACATTGCGCCAAGATTAATGCGGTTACATGGCAATCCCAGTGTCTGGTGGATCTCGCAATTTATACAATACCTATTAAGGTACCAGCCCGAAACCCAGGAAATGTTGGACAGTACTGGGCGAAAACTTCAGTTCGAAAAACCTATCGTTGGGTAAGCGCGATTCGTTTAAGTATGCTAGTTCAACTAGTAGTTCTGCTAGTTAGTTTATGCTTCCAGTTTATATATTTATTTGCACTTAGGGTGCATATTCGCCGTACGGACAAAGTGGGAACAGAAGCAGCTTTTCATTCGTTGGAAGAGTATATGAAGTCTGTCGAAGAATACTATAATATGATAGAGTTTAAACAAGGCATCACAAAGAGAAGAGTATACCTCGCGTCCGATGATCCCTCTGTACATAGCGAAGCGAAACAAAAGTAACTTTGTAAACTACTTAAGGAAAATGCGAAAAATTATGTAAAATTAATATAGATATCCTACTTACGAATTCATTGGGGACAATAGTATTGCTAAAGATGCTGCCGTAGCCACGCGCTACAGCGATAAATCCTTACGGGGAGTTATCATTGATATCCATTTTTTGGCCCATTCCGATTACCTAGTTTGCACCTTTTCTTCTCAGGTAATGTCGTAGTGTATATTCTGTTAATATTTTTTTAAAGTTTTGCGTTCTTTTTTATTTTACTTTTTTTATTTTGTTTACAATAGTAACTTAATATTAGACTTCGATAATTTATTTAGTTCAACATCACTTAAATAATGATAGTTATTTATTTGTGAATATCATGGCGCGTTCGAGTCCTTTATTTACAGTCATAAGAATTTTTGTCTGTGTTAGAATTTTAATTTTGATTCATCGACTAATCTGTTGGTTTGTGCTTTCTAGGTTTGCCGCATGGCATACGAGATCATGCAAGGTTTCTATCCCGATGCGTCGGAGAGATTTAAATCCTTGGATGATCTATATTATTACGGCGGTCAGTCAGCTCATAAACAGCGTGTGATATATCCCCACTTTCCAGCTCACAATGACGAGTTGGAATTGAAAGTGGGAGACGTCGTGGGCATTGCTGGTAATCATTGGGATGGTTATTCCAAGGGTACGAACGAACGTACCAAGAAAAATGGACTTTATCCTTCTTTCAAAGTTGTCGATATTATTGACCAAGCTGATTTTCCCGTGTACGAGCGAACTTGATTTAACTATACCGCTATACATAATTTAATTCCGAAATTCTACTTAAAAATTTACCTCTCCTTTTTATTTTTTGCGTTTTCTGTTCGTTAACGTCTGACAACGGGTATACGGGGCTCGTGAGATTGAAGGACCAAATTCTTCAAAAAACATGACGGCGTGAAAATATTCTAAGCCACTGTGGTTAGTGGGGCGTTGCAATGTACAATAGTGGTTATATACATAAGAAGTCGTTATGTAATGAATTTATGTACTACACGTACAGTAAAGGGCAAAAAAACCGGCGGGGGAAAACAGGTACAGTGCGGCGCGGGCATGTCCAGGCAGTGCTTAAAGGCGGCCGCACACACCACGATTTTCTGCGCAAACTTTCCCGCGAGTTTCTGCGGACCTGAACTTGCGGTGTGTGCGTGTGTTCGCATTTTGTGGCCTCTGAGACCCTTTTAAGACCTCTAATCCCTAGCAAAGGGAGCGCTTACAGTCAGCTAGGTTCAGTCATTTTTGCTGAATATGAACTGTCTTATGTAGTG
>JAHZNP010000650.1:0-43576 GCA_020615345.1 Triops cancriformis
TATTTACATGGTCATTATTGTGCATTGTTCACGATTTTTTCCGACCCCCCCCCCGAAATAAAATCCTGGTTACGCCACTGGCTCTACCATATCGTGTATTCTAGACTTCAATATGACGTTACTGCAATCTACTCCCATTTATTCATTGTTCAACCTTGAAGCAAAATCTTCCCAATGGTCAGTTTTTTGCTCACTAGTTCAGGAAGGGTTACCGACCCTAGTGTTATCCGACACACGATTTAGTTGCTAAGACCCTGGGCCCAAGAGTTTTTACTGTATACAGTACATTACTTGTCAAAGTGACGGATGTAGCGAGGTTCATGAACTTTTCGTTACCCCCCTACTTTTTTCCCCTCTCGTTTGTAACAAAAACTTGGAGCATACTGGTAACTTGTTCCTTTCAAGGTTCATCTTTCCAACCCTCCACGGGAGCATCTGGCGTATAAAAGCACAAGAAACCCTGGAGACTTCCCACTGTCAGTAAAGTTGTGAAGTAGTGAGTTCCCGACCGCGAAAAGGCGTGAGTCACACAAGTGTGAGATCCCTGATAAGGTCACTTTGTCTATCACGAATCTAAACGTAAAATACTCAGTCCTAGGCTTTTCAAGTCGAGTTCAGCAATGAAGTGGAAAATAGCTCTGTATTTTGCGTTTTGGGGAAGTGTATTACTATGTCCTCTTGTTAGAGGAAATACCGATCCTCCCTCGAATAACTGCAATTGTACCGATGCTATAAACGAAAGCATTCATCCTCTGCTGCTGAAAATTACAGAAGAAATTCAGCAACTGAAAAGCTCAATGGCGCCTGGGGACGCGAAGAGCAACTGCGATTCGCGAGGGAACTCTTCCGAAATCATTGCTGGGAACATTGCTAAACAAATTGAGGAAAATACCAACACCATTAACAAGCTGGTACGGGAAATGCCCCACAAGGTCGCCTCGTACTCGATGGAAGTTATAACGCTTGCCGTAGAACTGGCCATGGAAGCTTTTTCGCCCACTCTAACGCAAATGAGCAAAGAAATCCAAGCCATTCGCAAGGCAACGTTGAACGAATCGGACGATTTCGTTACGAGCAGCCGCTACGCGAACATTAGAATGATCACGAATGTGACCGAAAACCTTACAAAACGGACAATTCCCAAAAGTAACAAAGAAAAGCGTCATATTACATGATTTTAATGTTGAAATACTTTGCAGGTATGCCACTGGCTTGGGCACGGAAAGATTGTAGCTGGGCGTGCGCTAGTGATCAGTTTTGTCACGCTTACAATTTTATAGAAAATGTCGACTCCTACGTTTGCGAGTTGTTGTCTGACAATTTGTGTTTAAAACAAACCAAGATAGTGTTTGTGAATTGGCCTGGTAGCTCAGTCTGGGAGAAACGAAGCAACACTATTTACCAGGCTTGCTTGGATGCGAAGTACGGTCCCAAAGAAGAAATTCCATGCAGTGTTTTAAGGCCTGGATGTGCTGGGACATGGCCCAAATGCAGCAATTGTGACAAACATTGCCAGGATTTTTCCCCCCCTCAGTTCGCCATGGGCTGTAAGATATGGTTTCTATTCTAACATAGTTATAATTTTTTAACGGTTTTTCATGTTATAAATTAATTGTCTTTATATTTTTTCTGTTTAATTTTTGTCTTTTTTCTGTTTACTTTCTGTATTTTATATGTACTTTGTAAGCTATTTTTTATAACTTAGATTTTGTATAATGTATTATTTATGTTTTATAGTTTGCTAATTTCGAAGATAATTCTTATTGTATTCACGTACAGAATTCTGATGAATATGTATTTCTTTTGTGCAGTTTTCGACACGGTACTTTGGCCTGAGGGTGACAAGCCCTTTGCGTTACCCATCTTCGGCTTGTGTTTCAATAGTGAGACTTACTTATTCAAACGAAGAGTTGACCTGGAAACTGCACAGGTTTTGAGCGACTATAAAATGTCTCCAGCGGACATGGGTCGGATATCCAAACTGAAATTGTATCCTTATATTGAGTTTCGGTTCATCACAGCCGACCGCAATATTTATGGTTTTAAGTACGCAAACTGGAATATTGACGCCAATGGAACGTTGAGTAATATGACTTTGCACTGGAAGTCATCCAGTGTGGAGGATATATTCAACTTGAAAGGTCAGGCCCTAAAATCCACTCCCTTTGTCACTGTTTCGGAAGACATCTACGGTTGCGGTTCTTTCTGGTTATTGGACCCCAAAAACGCCACTTCTTGCCCAGGCGGTAAAGTGGGTATGTTGGGTACTCTTAACCTGAACGACGAGAAGATAACTTCCACAGGCATGCATCTTCCTAAATCCCTGTTGGAAGGAGACTTAGTTACCACGGCATATGCTTATTTCGGCATATATTAATAATATATGTATGTGGACGTAATGTCTTACACTCGCAGCTGCCTCATTTCTTATTGACATTCTGAGAAGAAAAAATAACTTGTCCTCGTAGGATCGTCGTGCTCTTTTGTTGCCATAACTGTTGAGTACTGAATACATATTTTTTTAAACTTCGATAGTGTGTATAGGGCTTATTCCAAAGCAAGATTCCCGGTTGCGCTGGTAGGTGCGCTAGTAGAAAAGCCGTGATTACTTGTATCACAGAGGTACAATACTCTTATAGCGAATTCAGTTGGTCAACCCTGGGCTGCACTTTCCGAACTGGGTGCAAATGTTGTCTTCAGTTGGGCTGCATTGACCATTGAGTCCAACAGGCGCGACGTCACAGGGCTAAAGAACTGAGTTCCCAGTGCGCGCACTGCACTGCCAACTGAATTCGCTATTTAAAAAAATCGGGCACAACAAACTTCCCCATCCTACCGCCACGGCAGTTGCGCGAGCGGTGCCCCACTTATTCGTCTTTCGAACGTTTTTGACCCGCAAGGCTTCCTCCCCCAGTAGCGTGGGACGTTAGCATAGGGCGGTTTGTTGGTACCGATTTTTTTAAGAGTACTGTACACTTGGTTGTACAGTAGTTACTAGTGTCACTAGGATACAATGGCTTACAAGATCAACAAGTGTAAATGCAAATGACGCTTTCCAACATTTTAGTTTTCTTTGTTACTTTACTTTTATCGGATCTTGGATCATTATCGATAATTTGCTATCGTTCTTCGATCCGATCCGGTCAAACAAGAAAGTTTCCAAAAACCAAGATTTGGATAGAAGATCCCACCAGTTTCGACCACTTATTAAGTCGCCAGCGATGTCGTATGTTGTGATGATTATTAGATTTTTATTCCCTTTTTGTTTTGAGTCCCGATTTCCCTTTCGTAGTCTTGTCGTTGCTAAAAGTGAAAGCGGTGTCGTACGGCATACGTTTGTCAGTGATTTGTATAGAAGTCCAGTAAATTGTATCAGAAGGGCAGACAGGAAGACAACGAGAAAGAAGAGAGTCCTAAGATAAAGCAAGAATGTAAGCGCCAGAGGGCGCAAGAAGAGAGTAGTGTAGAAGTTCGAAAAATAACGGAGAAAATGGCAAAAATAGAGCGTTTCGCGACAATATATACTCCATAAAAACAAATAAATAAATATGTCTATGTAAAATAATCCATAGCTTCAATCACGATAGCAACTTGTAACCTTTGCAGTCAAGAAAAAAGGTCCCAATTCAAAGCTGAATTGTCTCAGAGATTTTCCTGGTCAAATTCGGTCCGATGCTTGCAAATTTTCGAGATACAGTCGGTGCGATCAGATCCGCTGAAATGGTTGGGATGAATAATTTTTGAATGATCCGGAACGATGAAATGTAGAAAGTAGGATGTAACTCTCATCATACTATCTGGACATTGACACGTTTACAGCTTAAGGCCATAGTGTACCCTTTCTCTTATTTTACATTGACTGGATGGGACAAACAGAAAATTGCGTGGACGATTTCGCAAATGTTGCGTATTTTTCAATATTTTTTCAAACAAATTTTAATTAATAATACCTAGAATCTGACGTGGAGAAACTTCCGAAATTCCACGTAATCGTCCACAAGAGAAGGACGGTATACAAGTGGCATACAAACGCCCCTTCCTCACGGAAGAGTTCATTGGGTACACAGCGGATCGCGAAACTGATGTTATTTCTACAGTTTGTAAAAAAAACGGCGTAAATCTACCGTCCGTCGAGACGTAGTACAGTGGAAACCGGTTATAACGAAATCGAAGGGACCGAGAATTTTTTCGTTATAACCGAAGCATGCAAAAAACCCCTTAAAGTCGCAATAACCTAGACAATATTCAAGTTTACGCCGATACACTGGCAGTCTATTCCGTTATAAATAATAAAGTTTGGATCTCCGTTCATTAATATTAACATTTAACAATAAATTTTCATAAAATTGATAGCTTTTCTTTAAAAAAAAATCTGGATTTTTTTGTACTGTCCTTTTTCTTATAATGTTATTGACATATTCTTCTATGTCGTCAAGCTTCTTTCTGCGCTTCTTCTCCGCTCTGACTTTTCCGCCATTGCACCGGTAAGAAAGAGAACTTACAACTGATGGGGCAAGGAAGACAAAAACTTGAATACTGTATAAGGTAGGGGCTCAGCTAACCCTCTAGAAGCATTTCCATCGGTTGTACGCCTTGTTGGGGTCGCGTGGACAAAGGCTAAGAGTCGGCAAGAAGGAGAGCGGAGTTTCTGCCGATTTTTTTTAATACGGAGAGGGTAACCCGAAACTTTCAAGCAGAAAAAAAAGTTGCTTTGTCGGTCTTCGAAGACCGAAGATCTTTTCGTTATAACCGATATTTTGTTTCTTTATAACCGAAGAAAAACTTATGTAAAGAGATAGGATTTTGTCGGGATCGACATGTTATTTCGTTATAAACAATATTTCGTCTTAACCGTTTCCGTTATAACCGGTTTCCACTGTAGCTTACCCGAGAAATCGCTTGTGTCTATCACTGCTCAAATTGTTGACCCGGTTCTCGTTTCGTATTCTTGCGTGTTACGATTTATGATTCGTTAATTCCGAGCAATGGAATAATAAGATACAAAGATTCGTCTGAAAGAACAATAAACGAGATTATACTGAAAGAACCATGGCGTCTTTTTTGGTATAAAATACAACATTCTATTCTGAGGCACACAAGAATACAGCTTATGCACAGCACAAAGCACGAAGGCACACCTTGCGCGTTTTTCAAACATTTACACAGACTTCTCATCATTTACTTTTTCACCTTTGTTCTCATAAATCGATCCTATCGAAAATGACAATAGAAACACCACTACTATCACTTATCTCAGTAATGTTAATTAAACTCTTGCTAGAAACTGGCCAGATATACACTACTGCAGATTTATCGTTTTTTGTAAAAAATAGACTTCTCTCCTTTCTTCCTCCGTTATGGACAACAATTGAAAGAGCTTATCAACTCAAAAGACTGACAACTTCCTAACCAAACAAATTGTTCACAAAATTGCCGAAAGGCAATCTTCGGCCGCCGCGACCTCTCTGCGGCGGACGTGGTGGATTAATCAGAAATGCGCATTGGACTCGACACACATTATCAGCCAACATGGCATCCCGTCCGACTTCCGTCAACAGCTGTTGACAGTTGACCCTTAACGACTGGCATTGCGGCTGGAAAGAGAAAAATGGAACGTTATTAATTCGTTCAAAAATTGAGCGAAATTCTTGCATTTCAGTACCACAGAATTCGTTGTACTCTTTTGGACTACAAACTTACCCCGTCGGTAGTACAAGTACAAGAAGTACAAGGTGAAACCAAGGATGAAGTACCCAAGGGAATACTCTTAGAGAGTACAAAACAAGTACGATCCAAATCTCTCCACGGATTCAGGTCCATTCCAGGTAGCGATCGGCAAGGTACACGAGGATTCCTAACGAAAACATTAGTCAATACAGAACTTTACCATTGAGTGTTTGTGAACTTACAAGAAATTATGCGGAAGATCGAAAGCTGAACGAGGAACATCACCAATAGTGTCAGAATTCTCACAAGACATCCGCGAAAAGGTAACTTTGCGAATTTCAGCCAACTGAGCTTCCGTGAATCTCCCAGCTTGGTTTCCGTTTTCGTACCAGAAGCGATCGCAGCGCCTCAAGCTGCGGAACTGGTTACCGATGATACACGCGAAAGTGGGGCCTACCAAACCTCCCTGCAAAGCAGTTTCCACCAATCCACCGGTGAAAATGTCGATATCGTCCACTGCGGCATACACTTGCTTCAACCGAGCAATCACTTCAGGTGTCATTTCTCGCGACAGGTCTTCGAACGTCAGAGCGCGCTTGAGGTTGCAAGCCGCGCGGTACTCGTTGTACGAGCGCAAACCGTGGTCGCGTCCGCGCTGGATGTTGAGCGAGGCCAAATCTAAGCCTGAGAACGGCGTTCGGCCTTCGAACAAGTGATTGGTGACTTCGTTGGTGATGAATTGGTCCAAGTTCTCCATAGGCGTTACGATCATACCGCGTAGGAGTTCGTCCACCATTTGGTTCTCCAACAACATTTCCGAATTGAAAAATCCAGCGCGCAAAGGGATGACGCCACGGTTCTGGAAGTTGGCATCCACCCGCGGGTAGAAGGGGCGGACCAAACTGTGACCGAAGCGGTAGGCCGCGGACGCGAATTCGTTGAAAATGCCAGGATTGCAATTGGCGTCGTAGCCGTCGAAATAACCTTCGCTAACCAGGTTCAAACCGTAGAGATTGATAGCGTTCCATCCAAGAATGCGCGGCAGGTACTCGTTGTAGATGATGTGTTGCCATTGCGCGTTAACGATACGGCGAGCCGTTAGGTATAATCGCTCGTCGTCCCAGTTGGGATTGATGCTCTGCAGCAAGAGCGCGAGACGGTTGTGCTCGCGCAGGAAAACCGTGTGCAACGTGGTTAGACCCGGTTGCTCGGCGGAACGACTGTCGCCAGCGGCCATACACAAGCCACTCGAAGCTTTGCATTCAGCCTGGAGATTGGTTTGGGGAAGGAGATCTTTGCCGCGGAAAGGGGACGCGGTTGCGTTCATGCGACCGCCTTGGAAGGAACGTAAGCGTTGGGAATCACAAGGTGTGCTGCCGTAAATGTGCGAGGCATCAATGAAGGCTGTGTTTTGATTAACTTGCTCACGGGGACCTAAGATAATACAAATGTTTCAGTTAATTCCTTCATTGTCATTCTTCAATTTGAAATAAAGTAAAAAAAAAAACTAGAAATAAAAGGAACAAATTATAAGGAAAGTGGAAATAAAAGGAACAAATTAGAAGAAAATTAGAGATAAAATGAACAAATTAGTAAAAACTAGAAATAAAAGGAACAAAATTAGAAATAAAATAGAAATAAAATTTAAAGAATATAACAAACTTAGAAATATAAGGAAAACATAAAAAACTCGAAATAAAAGAAACAAAACTGAAAAAATAGAAATAAAATAGAAGAGAAAATAAGATATTTTGGGTTAAATCATAAATTTATTATTAATTAAAATTAAACATTTAATTATGTTAAAAAAACGAGAATTTTACTCACCAAGTCGTTGTTGGCCAGGCAAAGAGCGAGTGAACGGTAGACAGATGGGGCGGCCAGTTTGGGTATTGACTCGAGGGAAGTGAGGATCGTTGGCCGGGATTGGGATCGGCCAGCATTCAGGATGAACTTGGCGAGCGGCGTCGCAGTCACGGCAATTCAGAATTGCGTCTTGGAAACCTGTAATAGTAAGCGTTTGTTAAGAAATTCTTAGCGTTTATTTTTACTGTGGTTTACCTCGGGAAACGGGGGTTAGGGTGATGTCGTGATCCAAAAACTGTCCCAGTTGCATGGTAATCATGGTGTAACGGCGATGAGGTACGCTGACGTCTTGGTGGACAAGGACGGAGATCAAACGCGGGCTGGGTAAGGGTTGTCCAGTCACGGAACGCCATCTAGGGCGGGCAATACCATCATCGTAACCCGCCGGGAGCAAACGGTTGAAAGTAGAGAGTCCTTTGCCGAAAGTTGGGTTGCGGAGGTTGTTACACCAACCACTGAAGGTTCTGAACGCGGTGGTATGGTCGCAAGGCAAAGTTTCTTCATTAAGACGGCACACGCTAGGTGGAGTCACGGTGGGTACAAACCGGGTCACGTCTACGTTGGGCAGAGCTTGGGCGGTGGGGTTTTGGCGACCTTGTTGGAAACCCAGCTGACGCTTGACTCGCGAGAATTTAGGGCTGTTGGAACGAAAAGTTGAAGGTTTACGTTATATTAAGATGTGTTTGCCTTTTCTGTAGTAAAGATAAGTGTTTTGCTTGAAGTTTATCCCAACGTACCTGTCGATGAAATTCAAAAACTCCTTGGATGCGTATTCAAGCATAAGGGAAGTATTTGACATGAAAATGGCGGCAGAAGAAGGTCTGGAGAAACCGAAAGCAGTACCCACGGGCGACTTTGGATCGGCTCCCAATTCTTAATAAAAAATTCATTGTTAATAACTGCAACCTCTGCGTTGTTTAAAAATATAGTTCAATTTAATACTTTAGCCATTACACTTTCGATAAACAATAAGTTATCACGAGTAAAATGTGTATATTCTGAGATAATCAAGACAGTAGAAGAGAAGGTGAACTTACTGTTGTTGAAAAGCGCTAACTCTTCTTCACGGCGTTTCACAATGTTCGAGATACCAATGTCGATAGACTGTTTAAGGAGTTCGTCGGGTACTTGGATAGCTGGTACATCACTAGCCCAGTGTGACAAATCCATCTGCGCCATCAAATCGCAAGGGATTGGCGAATTCCTACCGTAACAAAGCCGTTTATAATACCAATTATAACGATTTCTTTACATTTGAAAGACGTTCAAATTTGAAGGCAAAACTTACAAGAAGGCATCTTTCTCGTGGAAGACTTGGGGAGGTACTGAGTGGATATTTTCAAAGTTTTGGCACACTAATCCAGCTAGGGACACCTTTCTCAACTCTTGCAATTGTTCTTTGGTGAACGACGAAGGCGGGACATCGTTTTCATACCAAAATCGATCCGCTTTGCGTAAAACTGAAAACTGGTGTGCTAAAATGCATCCAAACGTGGGTCCAATAACGGCTCCTTTCAATGGAGTTTCGGCCAAACCGCCAGTGAAGAGATCAATGTCGCTCACGTTCCTATAACGTAAAAAACAACCGTGTAACCAACAAGAACAGCAATAATTGCAGTGTTAAGTACGTGTAGACACGGCTGAGGATTTCAATATTCGTGGCAGACATAATATCTCCCAAACCGGCGAAAGTCGATACGGGTTTCAGTCCGCAAAACTCCCTCCAGGTAGTATAGCCGGCTAAACCATGATCGCGTCCTTGTTGGATGATGTTTGCAACATTGTCTCGTCCGTGAGCTAAATTTATTCAACGTTAGCTTAGTTTACAGAAATCAGCGAAAAAGAAATTACCGTTGCGAACTGAAGGTACGACGTAAAGTCCAACACGTTGTCCCACACTGCTTACAATGCCTAACATAAGCTCTTCAACTTGTGCAGGTTTCAAGTCCTTGCCAGCCATGTTCACTTGTCCTGTTTTTTCGCCCTTCTGTAAATTAATACCAGAAAAAAAATTTACAATATTGAACAAATTTAAATTTTAATGGATAAAACAACTTACCATGTTGTAGATATCGAAATTTTCCGGAAGCATGCCCATGTAAAATTGCGCGGCGGCAACGCCAGCGGAACCGAATGTGGCAGGGTAAGTATCGATGTCATAATCTTGGCTATTGCCAGACGTCAGCGGTTTCAATTTCAAATTTTGCGCAAGATTCTAAATCACAAACCAAAAATTTAAAAAAACTTTCCACAAACTGGCGTCAGTGACTAGTACCTCGCCCAAGATCGATGGAAGGAATTCTTTGTAAGTAATATGTTGGACAATGGCGGACACAATGCGTCTAGATTCTTGGTACAAAGTTTCGTCATCCCACAATGGGTTCACTTCAGCCAATTCTTGAGCCAATCGGTTGTGTTCGCGTAAGAAAAGCGTATAGAGCGCGGTAAGGGCCGGGTTATCGTTAGCACGGATATCTCCGGCGCGTACGCAATTCCTACAAATATGTGAAATAAAATTATTTTTAGCAAACGAATCAAACTGAACTTTCGCTATACTTTTCTCTGAAAATGCAATCCACGCCATCAGGTGTAGCTGGCAATAAGTCACCAGAGCTGGTTTTCAAGAAACCGCCGTCAAACAACCGCAAATCCATAGAACTTTCTTCAGAATTGCCGTAAACCCCTGAGGCATCCAAAAACGCAGTAGCGGCATTCATTTGCTCTCGTGGTCCTACGAAAACCGACATTTTTTATGCGACAATCTTGATACAAACGAACCACTAGGAAAATGTTTTGAAATAATAATAGAAAAAGAAATTTGTAATAAAAACAATTAAGGTCACTGTATACGTCCTGCTCTTAGGGAAGATTACATGGAAAACTTGCATGGACGATTTTGCATTTACCGCTCAATGTTTCTATAAGTAATCTTGACAGTAAAGTTTTAACTGATAATTCCTAGAATCTTACGAAGAGATATTTCGAAGAAAGGCAGACACTCTATAATTGTTCAAGGAATTTGTCTGCTTTTTTCCAAAAGTCTGACTTTCGAAAATTTCTTCACGTTACGTTGTAGTATTATTAATTTAACAATTTTGGTTGAAAAATTATCGAAAACGTGCAAGTTATAAAGAAATCGCCCACGCGATTTTCTCGTTTCTCCCATTAAGTCAATGTAAAATAAGAGAAGGGATATACAGTGGCCTTAACTAAGGAATTTATTTTAAGGAATTGAATGATTTACGGAAAAGGAAGTAATTTTACCTAACGTGCAGCGTCTTCTGGGTGCAGGCGCCGTTCGCGAATAATGCACGCATGTTTCTTTGTCGGGGAATGGCATGCAGTCCGTAATGTTGGTACCAGGCTTGCAGCAATCTTGGACTCCGCCGATTTCTGTGAAGATAATCGGCAATTATGAAAAAAAGGTGTCCTTCGCTTTGCTTTATGTCAAGAAAGACACGCCATTGTTGACTTTAAGACAGGAAAAGGATAAAAGCAATTTTGTAGTTAGAAAAATCCCATTAAATACGGGAAGATTTGCTGTACCAGAAAAGGAAACCGGATAAGAAATGTCGTGCGAGACGTATTGCGCCCACACGGCAGCCATAACGGTCAAGTATCCGGGGGCGGTCTTAACAGCTCCGTGGACGTCATCTGACACGAGTTTAGCGCTGGGTAGCGGGTTCCCGGCCAGCGTCGAGCGGGGGTCGAGAAGGCCGTCCGCGTAGTCAGCTTGTAAGAGCCGGCCATAGCCGGTGTACGCGTTGCCCCAGCGTGGGTTCTGTACGTTGTTGCAGTAGGAGGACGGTGAGCGATACTTGGACGGTTGACAAGAGAAAGCTTCCTCGGTAGGGCAGATTCCAGACAAAGCGGTCCCTGCAAGGGGCAAGTTCGTGGTCTTGATGATGTCACTCTTCGACCAGCTTTGACTACGCAACCGTGAACGAGGCCGGAGCAAAAGAAAAAAGCGGACAATCAAACTTGTTTGCTCTGACGTGAAGTCAATAGTAGATAGAAAGTACCTTGCCGCCAGCTGTTTCGTAGCTTCCTCGGTGACGAGGGCAACGAGCGATACATTGCGCGCGACGGGGTGAATACCGTGCGATAAACCTGATCCGAAAAACCGACCTGTGGACAAGGATGCAATTGTCAATTCATATTCTGCCATTTTTAAGCTAAATATGCAACTTTATCAAAAAATTACTTCAGAATTAATAGTAATATTATTAGTAGCCAGAAATAGTACCAGTACTAGTACCCAGAAATAGTCATACCCAGAAATACTATAAAAATTTTAACATCGCAACACAAACGAATTCCACAAGAAAAATCTAATATACATTGTACTGGTAATCATAATTAATTCATTTTGTAATGTTTATTAAGAAATTCTATCTTCTTAAGTAAAATGTAGAATGAAAAATAAGTTGAAAAGTGTTATTTAAATTAAAACAGGCGAAAGCTTTCTTAGATTGCGCTTCCAGAGCATCGGCGTCGCTAATTTTTATTGAGTTCTCTTGCGTTTTTGTTGCGTGATTTACACTGTTACTGTTACGTCTTTCATAATTTAGCATCTTAACCTTAGACGAAGGACTAAGGAGAGAGTGCTTGGCCAATTCTGACGCAATCAGCGATCATCGTCAGTTGAATTCCCCAGGAACGTCGGAGAATAGCGAGTTAAGCAATGCTGATAGTGAAAAACTGCATATTGATTGCAACGCAGTTACCGCTGTCACCAACCCCTGAACTGGTATACTGTTTCACAAAGTAGAAAGTGACTCGTGTCACCCAAGCGCTTGCAAAATTCGGAAATAGCTTACACGCTTCGCATTTCCCTTTCGTTCGAATGTCAACTAAAGAACAAGTCATTTACGAAACAACAAGGACACGTGTACATTTTCTAACAAAACATTGCCTAACTACGAATTCGCTTTGGTCAAAACCTTCAAAATTTTCCCGTCAACCTAAACCAAAACTAACAAATGCAAATGACGTTTTCCGATTCACCTTATTTCAAATTCGCGAAGCTGTAACTTGGCGTTACAACAAAGAACTGTAAGCAAAACCGAATTTTCGCTAGTATGAGAAACAGCACTAAAGGAAGTCGTTCATTTGAAATAAAACACACATTCAGCGAAAAAGGCCGCAAAGGAGATCTGCCATTGTTACCAAACAGCACCTTGAAAATACAAGGGAACGCAAGTGTCCCGAAATTATGCACGGTAATCCTTTCCAGCTTAAGAAAAGGCGTCAAGGGGAAACGGATATGAACAATCAGTCCGATGTATTTGCTCATGCATTCGGTGTGTTATACAAGACAATACCGCGCGAAAAAAGGTCGAAGTGTTGCATAGCGCACAGAAATCGACTGAGCTAGACAAGAAATTCCAAGCAATGTCGAGACTCCTCAAGGTTGTCTCTCATAACGTAAGCTACCAGAAGATTCGTTGTGAAAGCTGAGCGGATGTACTCCCAAGCCCTCTTCCAACAAAAGATGCACACTTGTGAACACTAGGCTTCTTTTTCCATGACGTAACAGAGCCTTAAACGACCTTGCTCAACAGACCTCCCGAGTCACTTGCTACGCACTTTTACTTTCATTGCTTTTCCAGCTCCCCGTGCATCACGAGAAGAACTTTGTCAAATAACAACCTAGGATCCCTTGACCCACTAACTTCACCTTTCACAGACCATTTTCCCGGTGCCGGAGGTGGGGGAATCTTCATCGGACTTTCGCGGCCGGGGCTACGGTACAAATTTTTCTCTTCCTTTCACTTCAACTTTCCTAACGCATCCCAAAAAGAGGCTGAGTTTTACAGAAATTGGCGGAGGCCTATATCAGCTCGCAACCGGTTTTCTTCCGTCTGAATGCAACATTGTAAAAAGTCATAAACGAGGGAAAATATGTAAGGCTAACGAAAAATACCAGAAGACATGCCAACCTGCAAGCTGTGGCATACAGAAAGGGAAAGTTCGTTATAAAGAGAGAAAAACAACGAGATCCCGTCCGGCCCGTAAGAGCCTACACCGTTTATCTGATGACAAACCTTCGAATTTTGAAAAGCTTTTACCCAATCAACGCTCATCCATTACATGTATGCTCTTTGACTATCTAACCTTCTTTTTGTCCGAAGACCATTCAGAAAGCTTTCACTTTCACTTTAAAATGTAACTACAAATTTTAACTCTCGCTGTAAGCAACAGAATTTCCCCCATAACCCAATATAATCTGAATATTACCGGATCAAAAAAGAGAATGTACTGCAATCTGCTTTATGCATTACGCATTAAAACTACGCATTACGAAGTTAACTCCCTAAACCAGTATTTCGTACCAATTACTCGATAAGGGAGATAAACGAAAAATAAAATTTTATATTAAATACGCAATACGAGCCTACCTCCCTAAACCGATATTTCGTAACTGCTATGGGACAAGGGACTTGAAATAATAAGAGATTTTGTAAAATTTTAGTAAGAAGTTACCTCCTTAAATCGATATCTTGTAGCAAATATCGGATAAGGGAAATAATTGAATAGAATCAACTCTATGACGCATGTACTGTATAATTTGCATACTTTGTACAGTAGGTTCGAAATATAGTTACTTCTTTAAGCCGGTGTGTACAGCAGCAATTATCGATAATAGAGATAATTGGGAAATTTTATTCTAAGGAGCACGGAATTACAAGCCAATATGTGTTGTAATTGAATACAGAAGTATTTGATAAGAAAACATTACTCTTACCAGGTATAGGGAGATGCTTGACCAGGTAAGGAAGTTTATATTTTAGGACAATCGTTTTAAAGACGGAAGCCGTTCAGATTTCGTATAGACATTTTTATCAGAAAGGCAGGTTTTGAGGTTATAGCCGATCGGTTTAGAGAGGTCGGTAGGTGTGTGTGAACTAGAGCTTTAGCCTGAATATTTTAGAAATTTGGCCCAAACAGTATTTATCGTGCGTCAAACCACGCTTTACCTCTCCCTCAGACTTACCGAATTCCTGCTGAATGGTTGTAACGGCACTTTGGACAGCCGCTTGGACTACTGGGTTCGCCACGGGAAGAGTCTCGGGTACAGGTACGGCAGGCGCAGCCCCTCGCTCGGGTCTTGAGGCCCTAACCGTAGCTCTTAGCGAGGCCGGGATCGCTGACCCAGAAGGCAGACCATTAGGACTCAATATATCAATCGCTACAACGACGTGCACTATGGCGAGTGCCGTTAACCAACGCCACCTAAAATGTAAACACAAGAATGAGTTTTTCATCCTTTTTTACAAAAAACAAGGGGAATTTTCAACGTGGTACTCTATAAACTTTCACTCCCTGCATTCCCTTTCATTCAAACTTTCTCAGTAAAAACAAATGTACCATCACCTTCACGGTCCACAAACTCCAATCGTTTAGCCATCCGCGTCCTAAGCGTCACTCGCATTCTAGTTTGATATGGTCAATAAAAAAGTAGACTAAAACCTAGCAGGCGTCATAGCTTCTTCAAGTTTTCCTGGCCCTTCACATGAGAAAGCTTATGCTTCACTTCCGTCCCTCGAAAAATGCGGTTCGTTTTTCCACCAGAAGAAAAATATTGGGCTAGATAGGACTACAAGTGCTCTGCATCTGAATCGAAAACGTTTAATTCCTCCCACCTTAAGTGAAAAGAAACCCAAGGCGATTTGTCTGGGACAAACAGTGGGGGGAGAAAGTGGCCCTTCATCATTCAGCACACATTTTTATGATCCTCCGAAAGACACAAACGAGCTGTTTATGACTTCTGCATATTGAAAACAGTTGTACTTTCATGAGCATCCACGTGCAGCCATCATTCAAAGACAACTTGTCAAGCCTTTTACATTTATCTTAGTCGTAGAACAATAGAAAGCGCCGAGAAATCTGCGCTGCGTTGACAAGACTCATTTCCCTAAACGGAGATCGAACGAAAATGTATCTTTGACAGGACAAATTGCGCGTAACTTACGATAAAAAATGGCGTGAATATATGTAACGCATTTTCACTTAGAAAACTACTATAAGATCTTTTAAGACGCGTAAATATTTTTTATTAAAACTTAAATAAAATTCTTATTCAGTTACAGTATTTTAATATACAATTATTAGAATACTGTAATATACGATTAATATCATTAGTGTTATTATTAGTATTATTCTGTTCATATTTGTGCATATTCTGATCGCATATTTTGCATTGTCTTTTGTGTTTCATTGCATAAATGCATTATCCTATAGTACTGTGTTTTGTTGTCCTTTTTATGTTAGTCTCATATTGTACGTCGTAAAGTGTTACATCGCTATTTCAGCTATCGAAGTGTTCCATTGTGCTACAGAAGTGAATCCGAAAACAGCCAAGGTTAAGAAACGAGCATGGTACTGCACGGGAACGTCACAAGGTTGAAACTTATCCCGTAAAGAAGCGTGTACCGTTTTTACGAGGAGATACCTCCCGAACGAAGGTTCATTTTCAAGTAACTTTCTAATGACTATTCCCCCAAAGCCCGGGCGGCTGCTCACCTGCAAGATCCTGAAACCGGAAGACGCTCAATGGCTACATCTTGACCGTGCCAAACTTTTCTTTTTATTTTTCTTCTAATCCCTGTTTTTGATGCAGAACTCCTCGCGTGCGTTACGTTCATCAATTAGTGGTATGCTAATGCTTTGCAATCCCTTCACATGAAAAAAAACTAGACTCATACAACATACAAATACTTGTACAGCGCAGAAAATGAAAACAACAGTCTTGAGAAAAACTATCAAAGGTAACTATAAACTACCAAACTATCGAGCTCTTTCAGTTGATAGAAACCAAGCTTGCTTAACAATTTTAATTTGAGTAAACAGACGATCTTATGTGAAAAGCCTCAGATCTAGGCGCACCACAATGGCAAACCTAACCTTTCAAAAATAAGAATATATTCCCCTCACAAACATGGACCTCAACTTCGCATACTAAACGCCCGGTGAAAGCTGACAAAATAGCGCCACGGAGATAACACCCGAAAGACTTTTAGAATTCGTTCCCCAATCACCTAATCCCGTTCTCAAGATACATCAGGGGGGGGGGACCTAGAACTCAATTTGTGCATTCAGGAGACACAACCTTCATCGAAAAACCGGAACGCTTTCTCTATCATTTCCTACTTGTCTTATGTTTTTTCCGCTCCTTTTTTTTGGTTTCGTTCGTAGTATAACACGGAAATCTAAAACAGGATTCCTGAGGACTCCCTAACCTGTTCTCCGCTCCTTCAGTTTCACCTATATACCTCCTGCACCCTTTCCTAGTATCACCGTAAACACTCTAGGTAAAACTAGTATCACCGTAAACACTATCAAGGTAAAACACTAGTATCACCGTAAACACTCTAGCTAGGTAAAACTATGCTTGATGTTTCCCTTTCGTTAAAGTTGAACAAAAGCAGGTCAGTTCGTTTCCGAAACTCACATTTTGACCTAGTCACCCTTAAAAATCGACCCACTTTTTTCCCCTACCTAGGCTGTGTCTCGTAACGCTGATTTACTTTCTCCAATCTAGGGACAGGAACTATTCAAACTAGACCCGCAAGGTCCAGACGAGAGAAACACTCCGAGTCACTTGAAATTCGTGCATTCAAGTCGCCAAGAGGCATGCTGAACATGTTTAATTTCACGTATTTCATGAATAACTTAAATTCCAGTTACGTTTCGAATTTAAGTACGAACACTTACTAATTTCTCCCTTTCTGGTAGTTTCTTATGTTTATTTTTTATAAAATTAATAGAGTCGCTTTTATCACGCTGTCCAATAAGTTTTGGGACAAGTTGTCGTAAGACGCTATGGAATTGGGCTCCAGAATATATTGGACAATGCTGTAATATGCATGTTTTTAGCTTTTTTTATGAAAATCAGCATTTTGTTACAGAGTCGTTGTAGTTATCGTTGTGACACTGCTCATTAACAGCTCATTTGTATCCATATCGTCAAGACTGGAGTAGAGTGTATCAGATTAGACAACAAAATAAGCATGAGACTCTCCACGCTGGAGGCGAGGTACACAAAATCCTGCAAACAGGTTCACTGCAACTAACGAAGGTGAAAGTTCCATGTGCTAAACCTTGCAGACATCTGCCTAAATCACCAGCACATCTTAAACCAAAACCCTATAGTCTGGGAGCCACGTTTCTTTTGTCTTCTGCCGCGTTTACCTTCCCCGGTTTGCTCACGTATCAAGATTAGCTTAATTAGTAGCAATCCACGAGTTTAATCACCTGATTTAACTGTTAGATTCGTGACTAGCTCCCAAACGACAACTATAAACTTTGTTGTGACGCCACAATTTCCGCTTCACAATCTGCTAATTGCAGAATCTTATTCAAATGAAAACAACACATAAAAGTAATGGTCTAATCAAAACGAGAAAATCCTATACTTTCCGCATGTGAATCAATACTTCCAATCCTTACTTTCAATGTCAGCCCTCCGTGACTTAAAACAATAACTACGACTCAAAAACAATGAACAAATCCTATCGTCTACTATTCGTAAATTCAAACTATCCCTTTGACGGAAAGATTTATATCTCAAAGAACTTTATTGTAACATTTTTTACTAATATTTAAAGAATTTTCCTATTTTCTTCCATTTTGAATTAAAGTATCATTAGCAATAACAAAGTAAAGAACTCGCAACTCACCCCAAATGACACATTTTCGTAGTAAAGAAGGGGAAGAACCCCAAAACCGTTCAAAGAACAACCGAAACTTGTCCGTATCTTCTTCGATCACAATTCCGTTAACGTCCACTTTCTGTTTTAAGTCCACGCCAAAAACTTTTCACTAACCGCAATGCATTGCCCAGGCAAAAATTTCCCTTAATTTCCCTTTCAACGCGCTACCGAAAGGAAAAAAGAAGGTGTAGATAACAAGAGAAGCACAAACAATAGTTTTTTTCTGGTTTGATTGTTGGCACCACCAGAACTGCAACGGAGGTGGGGTAAATACCCAGCAAAAAGCTGCTAACACTTTCTAAGTGCCAAGTTTCAAACTTTTCCGACCGAAAGAAAAGTACGAATGCTCGACGTGCTGGTCAGGCGTTGTTGAAAACGAGATGCGACTGCCCAACCAGGTGAAAGACAAAAAACCTCTCGTCGGTGGAGCACTTCACACTTTCTTTCACCACTGCTGGACAACTAATGGGACCAACAGGCCTCAGGTTTGCCAAACTTATGACTGGGGCCTTAACACCACTTGTGCCCACCTTATGCACTTTTACCACGCGCAGGAGGGTTAGGGGGGGCTACAGGGGGTAGAGCCAAACATCCCAGCGAGAGAGAGAGGTGGAGGGAATCAGCAAAGTCAGTGAGAGTGAGTTGCAGCCCCGGAGAGAAAGAGCAAGAAAGGCAAAGAGCAAAACACCTCTACCTTGGAACATTTCTCCTCGCTGTAGCTTTAAGATCAATCTTCTGCCACTTCAGGTTTTTTGTTCACTTTTAAGTCGCCTGTTCATCACTCTTTTTTTCTACCGTTTTTTTACGCTGTTATATAAGACTACATGCATCTCTCATCTCCACCTAGCGTTTTTAACATCCTTGGGCTTCATCATGGTGAAACCCACCTCCTTCCCCAAGCCTCCACCACCCTCTAGCTTCCTCCAATGGGCAAAGTTCTACAACTTTCACTAGCTGGAGCCGTGGTTGTCTTCCCTATCCACCAAATTCCATCCTATTTCGTATTTATCCACCATCCTTATCGCAACTCCTTCAATTCTTTCATTTATGACTACTAGAAGTTCAGGTCCATTTCGCCCCCCGAAACGACGTAGGAATTTTAAATAATGTCTTGCGAGTATTCTCCCAAGTCGCCACGTGACATTTACAAGTGGAGCAACGCTTTCTTTTCAGCATCTGATAAAGAAATTCGCAGAAAATTTCGACTATTTTTGTTTCACTGTCAATTGTGACATTTGACAAGGTTTATCTTAACTGGATAGGACGTGGTGGTACTTTGCGACACTTTGTGACACTTTGTACCATACGCTCTTACGGGAGCTAGAGAAAGTATACCAGGGTTTCGCGGATATTGGATACCATCAGAGATGGATTCACCGAGATCCCAATTGTTCGCTTAAGAAAGGGGGGAAATTACAAGTCCGTCCAAGTGGATGAAGTTGCGTGCCCTAGAAAGCGAAAGGTACGCCGTTGTACCGGTCAATTCATTTCACCTTGTTTTTCATCCTTGCCAGCCGTCCTTGACAAGATCAAAAAAGCTTTACAGTTACAATCCTAACTGTTCATAATCCAGCCGTACAGTATAATTATTGTAATAAACAGAAAATCCATCCTTTTTGCCCCTCCAGGCTGGAATATTGGGCTAGGAAACTTAACCTAGTATCTCGTAGGGGAAAAGTTGTAAATTTTGGCCTATTTGAACAATTCGGTTTGCGAGCTTTTTCCTACTTTCACTGCGCATAAAATCGATTATCTTTCCATGTTTCTCTCTTTTTTCGCACAACAATTGTTTGGCTTGCCGGTAGGCTATAAAAAATTTATACGGACAGATCAGCTATAAAAAACGAGGGAAATTAACTGTCGGGGACCAGTTTATGTATTGACTACTTGTCTCTTTAAAATAAATTGCAAAAAAAGGGTTTGTGGTTCTGACTTGGGTCCAAGACCACAAATAGTGTATGAATCACTACAGGGAGAGTCCGGTCTTTGTAGAACGAAAGCGAAATTCTTCTTACCTTGGAAGGAATGCTGTGGTGAGACGCCCTTCAGTTCATTAAGTTGGTGAAAACAATGAATTTTTTTTTTGCTGGGTTCACCTTTGGGTAAACATTATTATTTTTATGGCCCTGGAGACTCTCCATTTCATAAACCAGGAAGATAAGCTGTCGCTTAATGAGGCGCCAAGGCCGTGCACAGCATTCCATGACATTTTCTATGGAACATCAACAAGTTGATGTAGAAATAATGAAATGAAAGAAAGAATGCTGGAAAGGAGCTTAGGCTTGTTTCCGGGTTAATTAAATATGACACCAAAACCTGTGGCGACAAAGCTTGCATAGTTTTTCGTTTGGCTTACATCAGAAGTGTCACGTGCGCCGTTTTACTGTTTATCCCTTTCCTTGTCGGACATCTCAGAACCTGTGACCCCGTAACATTAGCCAATACTGCTTTCAAGGTTTAGTACTTTTGTAGTATCTAGTGTTTTTCTAGTAATTAGTAAAGAAATTTTACTTTTATTGCATTCAGCGCTTTATCTAGTAATTAGTAGAGCAATTTTACTTTTATTGTATTCAATGCTTTTTTACTAATGAGTATAGACATTTTTGATTGTATTCAGTGCTTTTAGTGATTAATTCGTTTTAGTGTTTAGTTCGTTTCGTAGCTACTATTTACTTGAATGTATAATGTTATAACACCATGCGATTCGTAGCGTATAACATTGCAGTAGTGTAAGAATTTCACATAACCTGAATCAACAACCTTTCACTGGCAAAGATTTAAATTATCCTTAGTTAATACTACACAAACTGACAGTTTCAGTGTTATCGCTAGAGTTTAAATATTTCAGTGCATAATAGTCAAATTCATAATTTAATAGTTTATAGATTAATTTAATAGTTTTATAAAATAGTTCAATTGTTTACTTTTCGTTATTACTTCGTACAATAGTACTGCTGGTCAAGGATGTCTCATTTGCCATGAGCAAAAATGTTTGCACCTTGAACCAATTTGACCTTTTGAAATTTGTTTACACTACATAAAGATCACAAAAAGGTTTTCGGGAAAAGTACCTTGACCTTCGTAAAAGTAATGACGTACCCGAGGAAGTACGTCCTTCTTAATATGAAATAAATCAATATTTTTATTCCGGGGTAGGTCATATAGTGTGAAGGTAGTGTGAAATTTCACCCTGATATTTTTCAAGGGCAGATCAGGTCAAGGGTACCCGTACGTGAGCGCAAAAGAGCTTATGACCCTTGGACCCAATCGGCTATACCTGTGATAAACTTATGATAGATTCTAGAGATTATCGAACCCTAAATTAACTTAAGATTAGATTTAACGTACGTACGCCTTTCCCTATAAGTCACCTGAATCAAATTGTCCGTGAAACCCTTATTACGTCTAATGTCGTCGAAACTCGTCCTTCAGAATGACGACTTGACGCATTAACGACTATTTTGTAACGACTCCGTTAAACTGAGGAATGAGTGAATTCATTCGTTTGTCTTCAAGAGTATATTTACTTACAAAAATGCAAAGAAGTTTGTGCAGCAAATTAATTGTAAACTTAAGAAAGAAGCTTATCTATTATAAGCGAGCTAAATTGAAACCAAACCAAGATATATTGATATTTCCTTCGTGTACGTTACGTACCTTTGCCTACCGTGTATATTCCCTTGGGTATCATATCTATTCTCTTGCGTACCATTGGCCAGCGTAGTTGAAGTATACTGCCTCGTTGCGGTGTAAAAGAGGACATCGTAAAGTAACAATGAAAATATGCACCAGTACACATCTGCAGTGGAACTGTGGTGTTTTTATTGTTTTATTCTATTTTCATGTATAAATCAGCCTGAACAGAGCTCCCGGCTAACTTGTATGGAAATATCTTCGGTTATCTTTTACATAAACATTTCCAAATTTTCACCTCGGTGGTCCAACAATAAAACTTTGAATTAACATAAAATCCGAAAGCTCTCGTTCGCTGACAGCAATCTATAAAAAAGGTTTCACTTAGCATTTCTGTCTCTAAGAGATACGTATCAATATCCTTGCTCAATTGGGGCTTTTTTCGCCGAGTTCTGTAACGTTTCACACACAGTTGGTTACTCTGACAATGTATCCCATACTTTGTTTCTTTTAGATCCTTAAAGCTCCTTGTATTCATTCAGTATTCCGCACGGTCGTAGAAAATCTGTGTTGAAACGAACCCAGGAAAGAAATTAAAGCAAAACGGTGCTTAGGCTTTTCTACAAACTTCCGTATGGCTTGTCTACCCAAAATTTCCATAAGAAGGACTAGAAAGCGTTTAACTTAAACTAAAGTTTAACGCCCTTTCTTCGTCACGCCGGTCTTCACTTCGTTTTCCGACGTCGACTTTGCTGCTATAATACGGACACTTACGACAGTCACAACACACGTCAAACCTATTAAACAATGCAGTCTGACGTAACGCTATACCTGTGATCACAATGAATACCTTGTGTTCACTATAGTCATATCAATTCAGCTTTCACGACTCTCTTTTTTCCCCAAAAAGTAGACGATCAAAGTACGCGAAAAATGGCTTCTAATTATGCTAAACTAGGTGCACTAGCTAATCGTTATTGCTCCACATTCCGAGATGTCAAGATTTCGGAAAATATGTGAAAGAAAGCACTTTATTCTCATATGAATGTGCGAACAATTTGCTCCAAAATTGGAACAATTTGTAGTTTTCCGAACATGCAAAATATCACACAAAATCTTACAAATACTTCTAAAATTAAGCAAAAATAAAATAAAAATAAGACTCAGAATGAAAGCATTACTGCTAATAAACACTAGTTCTTAAAATGTAAAATGAAATAAACAAATAACCTGTTTTTAGAAAAGCAAATGTTATATAGGAAAAAATAATAAAAAATAAATAAATAATTTATAAAAATCCATACGATACAAACGATAAAAATCGACAACAAGCCAAAGAATTTGCATACTTCACATAAACATAAACATAGAAAACATTAAACATACAAAATTAAACAAAATTCAAAGAATAATTCAACAAGTTAATTAAATAGTTCCACAAATATAAGAAACAGCTCAAATAATAACTCAAGAATCGTAATTTAAGTAAACCCAAAAAACCCAATAAATGTTTGGAAAAAAGTATGTTAAAATAATGAATCAATAACATTAGAACAAAATTACTACAATAAAAACTAGAACACACGCAAAAAAAGAAGGCTTAGGATTTCAATCTTAATCCGAATTCTGAACAGAGTATTGGTCAAGGTCCGGTGGTAAAACCGATCCGAAGCAGCCAAAGTTTCCGGGGACTCCGGATACCGCTACGTAATTCTCTCGCAATACAACTTGCCAAGTCACTGTTCACTTTCCCTTTCCCTTGGGTACCACAAACACCTTTAACCTATCTTTTCGAAAATTCAGGTAAGTGTGGCGACAAAAAATCTTTCGCCATCCTCGCGTCATCGCGCGATGAGAATCTAATCAATTTTCGTCTGGTGTTTAGGCCTGAATACGAGGGCCGCTTGTGACCCACTAACCCAGACTTTTTCTAGTTCAAGCACAGCCAGCAAGCCGTGGCATGCCCACCGCAGAATTCTCAATGAATCCTTTATGCGAAAGGGTTATCCGCTGTCCTAACATGGTACGGCTGCTAATTAGGTACCACGGACCAAAAAATGTGGGAGCGGAGCTATGGTCACTACCAAAGAAACAAAAAAATAAAGGATTTCCTCAGCTAATTGTCAAGTTCTTGCCATTTTGTAGGTCAAGCTATTTGGCAAGGACACCTCGTGGATTCTACGCCGTTATGCGATACTGGTTTCTCTTTCGAGCAGCTTGACCGCAAACTTCTTTTTTTTTGTACTGAAAAAAATAGTTAAATAAAAAGGGAACTAAAGCAAGAAGGGCGGAGCTCGCTGTGGTCCAGGCTCCTGTTTTTGGATATACAACTTGGGTGTAAAGCATAGACAAATTCCAACATCTCGTGTTCCACCGTTCTACACGCCCTTTTCGCCTGGCTCTTCTCCCGGTTTGGGGATGTCCCGCAATTTTGACGTCACGACTGGTCCGTCCGCATACCAAACTCCTAATGTAGAAATCGTTTCTCTCCTTCGCCCTTCTCTCGATAACAACGTTCTCGTTCTGTGGGACCTTTTTGTAAATGTCGATCATTTACGACTAAGGTAGCAAATTAAGTCAACTAATGATTTCCTGGGCTTCTTATGAAGCGGCGTATCGTGATTTCTTATCGCTAACTAGCGTTAGGGAATAATAATCTATTTTCTTAATTTGTCACGTCACGTAGATAAAAGTCGAGTGGTCGTGGTACCGATGTCGCCTATTCTCTATCCACACACGTATCCCGAAGCTGAAAAGCTCATAACAGGGCACAGTGAAGGTTAAGCAAACCCAAGAGAAACTTCTGAGCCTTTCTAGCCCAATACTTCACAATTCTCGCGTGAATATATTCCTTTAAAAAAATGTAAAACGGATAGAGTACCTTGGCGTTCAGATACCTTTCATCTCATTCGTATGAGATGAAAGGTATCTGATGATATTGATGAAATGATATCCTTTTCAGAACATGTCACTACAAGGTTGATCAGTGAGATTTAATAGACGTGAAAAAGCGCGATATTTTAGGTATTTACTTTATATTCTTTGTTTCTTTTACTAGAGAATTTTTATATTGGTTCCAGCCTAGTAAGAAATTAAGAGTGAGTTTGTTTTATTATTACCTCCGGTTTGAGCTACGCTCACTGCCTTCGAGTACCCAACTAGTAGTTTACTCACTATGGTTAGTGTTTCGTAGAACATACACGCGATGTGCCTAGACCAATCACACAGTGGTTAAGGTTTTTCTGCATGTACACGTAATTAATAAATACAACATAATAGTCTACAGCACAAACTTGTCGGATACCACGTTTCTCATTACTGGGGTCGTGTTATTAGCAAACATCTTTCAATTGTATATCCTTCTTCCTTCTATAATATAAACCTCCTATTTATGAATAATATATAAATTGCTGACAAAGAAGTTTACATGTTATTTTTGGTATCCTCTCATTAATAGCATGAAAGAAAAAAAATAACAAAGACTCATGAAGACTATTATTACTACTATTTATTATTATTGCAACTATTGTATGCACAGCTTACCGTATTTTTCCTTTTGCAGTACACGAATACAATGTGTAGTATATCATTTGTTTTATGAAATATATATTTTCACTTATTTTTGGAAAGGCTCACTGCCATAATTGTACAACTGCCATAATGCTTTGCCCACAGCTGTTTCTTGTGTAAATGGTACAACTGGCAAGGTCTATTGTGGCTTTTTTATGATGGGATGGGATGAGAATTAATGTTTGAATGAATTGCTACGCTGATTTGGCCTTCAGTTTCTACGATCTTTATTAATTAATTACAGTAAACTTATGAGAGGGCTAACTGTCATATTATAACTATCTAGATATCAGTCAATTTTTTCATTTATTTGAATGAAATTAAGGGTGAATATAAAAAAGGGAAAAAGAAGAAAGTCGATAAGCTAATCACTTAATCGATGGGTATGACGTCTTTCAAAGAAAAGAGAATTTATGGATTTGACCACGAAACATTCAACTGTCAGTCACGATACACTTTGCACATTCTTTGGGGAAAATGTGAGAATCTTGAGTAGCGAATATAACAGCACTTGGTTCAGACACTCGGTGAACTTAAAGTGATTTGTCCTGATCGGCATCTCATGACGAATAGACTATCAATTAAAGAATGGCTCCTATCTTAAATGCTTCGAACTGATATGGACTGCGATGATTCAATGGTTGCGTAAAAACTGCGGTTTAAATTTCCCGTCTGAGAACTGCCGATCGGGAAGAATGTTAAAACCAGGTCGGAACTGAAGAACAGTATTTCGCTAAGTCAGCTAATAACTAATATTCTTCATTGTCTGATCTTATGCAAAAATTGCATTTGCAGCATTTAAGCACATTACTCTAATATATTTTGGTAATTTGGCACGAACATATTAGTTTATTTCGGTTTCATAATTATACTTCGTCCTAGTGAAGTTGGATACTAATAAACTGACCTATTCTTAACCGCATATTCTTGTACTTGCCTGCTTAGCATCGGATATAAGGAACACATCTCTCTAGTGGTCCGCTAAATCAAGATACAATAGAATCTCACTATAACGAACCCTATAATAATGAATCGTCGGCTATAATAGAGGAGTTGAAAGGTGTCTTATTTATACGTCAGAAACGTTCATTACATCGGAAAAGCGTCCGATTTAATGAACTTCTGTTATGCTGAACGACGTCCTGTGTCCCGTGTGTTCGTTATAATGAGAATGTATATAGATTTCAACATTGATAGAAGTAGTTCTCTATAACGAATCCTTTCGCATTTCGTGTTTAATACAAACATAATAAACTGTCAAAACTGCATGCTTTGACGTAATTTCTGTATAACGGACATCTGTATTAAATAGTCCCTAACTGGGGCTTTACTTATTAACATTGCTACACCACCTTTCAACTGTAACCGGATTAAACGGACCTTCGTCATTAACACACATCCTCATCTCAGTCCGTTAAACACAGGACCTGTCATAACATAACCTAGACGGCATTTGGATTCTGCAAACATTTGCCACTGCTTTTGAAAGCTCTGACGGTAACACAGATACCTGGATGTCAAGGAGATTCTCTGATAACTTTTCCTAATTAGTCTACTAAACCAATCTTAACCGAACCTTGTGACGAAATGTGTCTCAAATTTTGGTTTACCCTAAAGTTGTTCTAAAATGTTTTTAATTACACAACACAAATGACGCAAATAATTAACTGACGTATAAATAAGACACCAGCAATACGCGAAAGTTTACATTGTTCTTGAAAGAAAAAAAAGAAATAACCTCAAAATTTATTATTGTAAATAACTAATTTTAATGAAAATAATTCGAATAAAAATAAGTAATTTTAATGAAAATAATTTGAATAAAAGTAATTATTTTGAATGAAAAAATCAACAGATAAAAATACAAGTTAAATCATCTAATATCTTTTGGGCAAAATGAGATGTTCAGTTGCGTGTGCGTAAATAGTCACAAGAGTCTATAGAATAAGCCTACTGGAGAATTATCGTCCTTAACTGAAGGTGACGGTGGCCGTTTTCTCGGATACATGTCAGACCGGTTACGGCTTGGCAAAGATGAATTTCAGCAGCCTTTTGACTTTCTCGCCTGGGAGTGAAATTTCGTTTTTCTTTCTTCAGAATTACTAGGCCGATTTCTTAGAAAACTACTGCATACTACGCATACCATAAAAGGGCTTTACGGAGTCAAATATTTCTATGCAATGGACTTGACAGATTGTAAAATTCTCAGGCTAAAGTAAAAAAAAGAGAGGCAAATAGGAAAAAAGGGCTGAAAACAAAAAGAAAACAAAAGTGTCAATATCCCTACAGGCAAGGCCGTAGCCGTCTCGCGTAATACGTGTTCCTACGACCGCGTTGTCCGGCTTTTGAGGGAAACCTAAAATTTGTTAGCTCATCATATGACAGCACTTTTACTGTCTCGAAAGATCTCGAGTACTGTATGGGGAAAGATAAATGTCTTAGGGCTTTGAAGAAAGAAAAACTCACTGGAGCTCTTCCCAGTAGGTTAATTAAATGGTAAAAGACTCCTTTATGCGTGTCAAGGTTTTTCTAAATTTTTACTAACGAAAAGCCCCTTGAGAGTTTTCTTTAAAAAAAAATTACCGAACCCAATGATTTTTTTCTTACTCATTTATAATGCACGCTCTCTAACACCAAAGCTAAAGGATGCCACTTTATAAAATATTCAGCCAAACCATTACCGCCTTTTTCCCAGCCTAGTCGACATCATAAAAACGCCACGAAAAAAGGCCAGAGGTGTTGCGGTACACCTTTGTACAGCTATTTTGGTTCGTTGTAAAAGTGCATCAGAGGCTTGTATGATGTAAACACCACGAGTTGTATTTACCCACATTAAACCCACTATGGTGAGAACAATGGTTAACCAACTATCAGTGGTTTAGTATAATGTAAGACATAAGGTTCAATCCAAGACGTAACCGCGTGTTTTGGGGTAATAGTTTGGGATATTAGCACCGAAAAGCTTTGTTATGTGAAACGATTTCCAACATAGTCATTTTTACAAACTAAACATCACCATTTTAGATCCGGTTAGCTTTTCTCCACCGTTTCATCAGAGTAAGAAAACAGCAATCCCATTGTGACGGGAAAGAGTCATCATTGGTGTAGATGGCGACACTGCATCCGCAAAGATGGCGACTAAAAAGAGTGGACAAATTCTCGTCCAATTTATTTCGAGGCTTTCACAGTCATAGTCGTCATCAACAATAAAAAACACATAAAGTAAAGAAAAAGTCAAGCGAACTTTTTGCCGTTTAGCGTAGTAGAAATTGAAGAAAAGAATGAACTAGAAGAATTGCGCACATGGTATTGTCTTCCACATCTCGATGTATTGCGTCGAAGAACAAAAAACTTTTGAAGTCAACTTTCTAGGTCAATCCTTTTTTTAGACGTCACTCCAGCCAAACGATCGTTTGCAAATGGATTTGCTTTCAAAAATGTTTCAGTTCCCCAAATTTAACGGAGATATTACGGAAAACAAACAAAATTCAAATGAAATGAATATGAAATGAATGTGAGTGAAATTCATTGACAAAAATTGAATTTCACCCCTTTGACCACAGGTTAAAGAAAGTTTTGAATTCATACATAGAAAAACTGTAATTTTGTCAAAAAAGAATCCTGCGTAGTTTGTTAAGACTCACTAGAAAACCATTAGAACACGTACTCCACGATTTCTCATAAAGTTTCTTTTCTGCCTGATAAAGCGTACTAATTGGCAGTGTGGCGTTTCTTATCGCTTATTTTCTCAAACTGGTACAAAGCATGCTTCGGAACATATCCATGTCAGTTAATGACATTCTTAGATTTTACGACTCTCCTAATCTCAGAAATGCTAAGTTGCAAAAGTAATTCGAAAGTCATTTACAATTAGCTATAAATGCGCATGCGGAAATATCGTTCATTTTCTTTGTCAAAGAGAATTGTAACACAAAGTTTTCCTCGTTCGAAATTATCAGCCAAATATTGCCATCTGGGGCCAGAATATTGCCAAAACTGGGGCAATCTGTCGAACGTTCTGGAATTCCAGCAGCACACCAAATTACAGACCTGGGGCGCTTTTCCCTAAAATAAGGAAATTCATATAGATTACAGGTTCGAACCTGCGAATTTCGGCCCAAAACTGGATCGACGAATTTTTTTAGCGGAAATAGAGAGATTTGCGCAAGAAATGGACTTTCCAGCAGGTTTTTTCTCTTTTCAAGATTTATAGGGAGTGAGAAAACTTTGTGCCAAAATTAAAAAAAACTCCTCTTTTAATACGGTACTAAAAAGGAATCGCGTAAAAGTCGTGCAATGTCACAGAGGGTGAAAACGTGATGAGGCGTCGTGAAACTGTTCGACTTTTGGGCGAACTTTCGCTTTCGTAGAGCTTTAAATATGTATTTTAAAAAGAAGCCAAGAAACCTGAAAAAAAGAATGCTGTAACCCACTCCACCTTCTGAAATAAAAAAGGAGCCCCCTGTTGCAATCAAGGATGTTTGTAGATTAACAAGAGTTATTTCTCCTCTTAAGCGCTGAGTGCAATCACGCCTCAAAATGTTCACAGTGAAAACATTCAAACCGAAAAAAGAAAAAACTTGGCAGGACTTTTCACTTATGGGAAATTCCTTTACCTACCTTTACCGATTTCTTCAAGTTCCGTTAGTTTTGGCCAACTCCATATGGGCGATGACACGGCACAAATTTTCGTTTGACATGTTCCGAACCCAAGGAACCCTCAAAAAGAAAACCCAGGTGGAAAAGCTCCCTGATTTGCATACGAATCGATTACATGAGTCCCGCACGGTGTGCATTACTTTTTATTACCGCAACTCCCCTACGGTGTTCCAAAGAAAGTTTTCCTTTTGAAAGGGCAACTGGAAGAGCAAAGAGATTCGTAAAGAGAACAAAGAGATCATTCATGCTTGCCTGCGCAGCCAAGGGCCTTAATTGTATGATCGGCTAATGACACGTAATTGATTTCGTTTCTGCTCCAGGAGACTGGCAGGAACAATGCCGACCACAGACAACACGTACCCCCCGAAAGTACGGGTCGAAAGTAGCACTCGAGTGATTTATGCAGCAGATAAGGATTAGGGAGTACCTTTCGCCGTAAAGCAAAGATTCCGACGGTGGCAAATACAAAGTCTCTGAAGACTGTTTGAATAAACCAGAAGAGTGAAGAGACAATCGTACGACTTTTAAGCTGCTCAGTAAACAAGCTGACCTTGGATGGTGGTGGGAATTCACACAAAAGACGTCTGGCGTGAAGGAATGGGTTTGACCTCGCTACGGAATCAAGCAAGGTCTGTCGGTCGGTACTTACTTGAGGGTAAAGCCGTGCTTGAAGGTCTGGGGGGTGTTATACAAGCTATTTTTCGTCATTGTGCTAGAAGCAGTAAGAGCCTTGGGGGTTATTCAGGTGTATTTCTTTGTTTGTTAGCTACGGCTGCTTTATTTGGCTACGCATTTCGATGTCTTCGGGTAAAATGAAGACAAATTTCGCTGAGTTGCGTAAAATGAAAGTTGTGAACCTGGACAAGGACAAAGAATGGTTCCTGTTTTCATCCGCCGTACCTGTCGACAAGAATACCAATGTTACACTTCGGGGGTTGCTTAATACCCGTGTCTAATTAACTAATATATTAGCATAGATTGCCATGAGCGAATAAGCAAAGATTATGAAACTCTTGGAAGTATTACTTACGCTACGGTATCTTGTCGAAGAGGATGACTTTGCAAGTACTGATCTCTCGTTTCAATTAGGATTGTCAACGTAAAAAGGGTTAAATTGACTCTATTTCACGATAACTTTTCGTTTAACCATGGTTGAAAGATCGCTCAGCTTAGAACTACGACCAAAAGACGGCGAAAGGAGAAAATGAGGAGACTAGGTAGATGGGCCGTTATTTAGATTTCGCTTCACGGAAAGCTCTTGTAACTTTTGACGTCTTATCGTAAATCAAAACTTATCTGATGACGTAAAGCACGAACACTTTTCACTAGTGTGCTCCATATTGGCGCATTAGTAACGGTCAATGTTGCTTACAGATTACGCTTCATTTTTTTCTCCTGTTAGCTCCTGGAAAGCAGGCAATAGATGAAACGTGTCAGAAAAGACATATCCGTGAGAAATGTCACATTAGTCTCTCACTTACGTAATACTTTATTGTAATATTACAAGGGTACTGTGTTCTAGAAAACGAATACACAGAATAATCTGCAGGCGCCTTTGGTAACACGCCCTATTAAGGGCAAAAACTATATTTTAGTAAAATAATAGGTTGCAAATAATGTAAGGAAATAACTGATAGCAACGCTTCGATTGAAGATTATCGTACCAATTCAAAAAATAACGCAAATAACCTTTCCGTTGCTGTTCGGGGATGAAACCGAAATTCATCGACTTACGAAACTGTAGAGCTGTAGCATTCTACTTTTTTCCTTTCTTAATTAGCCATTCCTATTCAACAAGGTTACGCCCCGTACGAAAATCGAATAGGTTAATTTTCTGTTGGAATGCTAAATAAACGATACGTTACCGCAAGTCGTTGGATATAACCACAATTTTTATTGCACTTTTATTCCAGTCCATTCAAGCCCCAAAATAACCTCTCTTAAGCAGCATGAAAAGTTACCGTTAAACTATGGGTAACTGCATTAAAATACACTTTAAACAACAAATTACATTACTTTAACATAATGTTACATAAAAATTAACTGCATCAGATCTATCTTGAAAAAAGGAGTCATCTGACTGTATAAATAGTGTTGACCCGAGTTATACTTCATGTCAGTGTTAAATTTTCTTGAGTTATAATAGGTGTATTATCCGGTTTATTTCCATTAACATATAGTTAATTTATCTTTTATTACATACTTTACCGATGTGTATATCCAATTTCTTGAATATTTACATGAAAATAACACTAGTTTGTGGATGATTTAATTTTTTAAAAAAATTTAACTTCAGACACTTTTTTTAAAAAAATACTCGTTTCAACTTGAAATTAATTTAATTTTTTATTTTTTTAGTTTTAGTTTTAAAAAAATTGTTTTATTATAATTAAGAATTTTCGGTTTAAATTTATTTCTTATAGAAGTGATTTATGTTTTTCAATAATTCACAAACACAATTTTGTTTTCAAATTTAATTTGTATTTGTTTTGAATTCCGTATATACCCAAACAACTAAAGAGGACCAGCACCAACAAAAACATGTTAACAGTAAAATGTAAACAATAATTGTTTTGGCACGTACGACACAAACGATAAAATGTTTCACAAACAAAACGAATGCATTTTGTTTCCGTAGTGTTACAATGTCGATTTTTTCGCGTTGCGGCATTTTTCTGATGGAAAAATTTCCCGTTCTTTCCTGATGGAAAATCAACAGGGCCAACTATATGTGGATTCCTTAACATCCGCTTATCACTAATTAATTTCACATCCAAAATACTGTAGCGTGCTTGGTTCCTTTTTTCTAGCCAATACACAAAGGCGTACATGATTCTGTCGAAACTGAACACAAACTGACCTTAGAAATAGCAAGAAGGGTTGAACGAAGTAGGGAGAAGCTGTCTTAATTCATGTGAATATAGCATTGGATCGGAAAAAATAAACAAGGAATTATGCAGAAAGCATAGGGCAGTAAAGGTTACTATTTCTCTTGAGAACTGTTACAGGTATGCAAAAATAATTAATGCTATACCATTCACTTCCCTCGGGATTTTCATCTAGTCATTCTCTATGCTACTTTTTCCTACTCTTTTAACATTCTCCTTCATAACTTATCTTCCAATGTCCCAAAAGAGAGCTACCGTAATTGAGGAACGGTAAGGTCAATGACAAATAGCTCCTTTGACTTCATTGGCCTTAAATACAGTCACAAATTAAGCTTCCTATGTATCATTCCACACTCAAGAACAGTTGTACAGTTTAGTTTAATACTGAAAGTTCCCAATGGCTCCATTTCGATTAAATAAACACCGTTACAGGCAATATTCAAAAGGATACATGAGGAATGCGCTCTATTACGTGCGCAAAAGGGACGAAACTAAAGAATTGACAGAGGATATTTAACTTAACGTTTCTGCTTCTATTAGCAATATTTTATTTTTAATTTCTTACGTTAACAGATTATGATAAATCAAATGTTCCCATACATACGGTTGGCCAACAAAGTGAGCTGATTTCGGAAAATGAGCAAAGAGGAAAATGAGGAAAACGCAAAGTTTAAAAAATTCACATGGAAAACATCCACCCCAATTAAAAACTCCTCCCACGAACCAAAATTCAAAACGCGGATCAATTTACTACAATAATCTAATTTGAGTGACAGTAAATAATAAAAGCTCACACTGCCACTTTAAAAATGAAAAAAATATTACTTTTTAATTTCTTGATGTTAGTATACTGTAATTGTTTGATAAATGACATTATTGAATAATTAACTTTTTTACTTTCTATACAAACATTATTATAATGTAAAATTCATCATCTCAAACTTAAATTCTCATGCGTTTTACGCAAACTTAACATAAATATTAATTGCTCAGTAGTATAGTTCTAAGGTAGTAAAACATATTTAAAATTCATCAAGGAATACTGTTAAAGTCAACTTAACTGTGGAAAAAAATCATGCTTTACTGCAGTTACATTGCGGTTAAATTGGGGCTTGAATGGACCGCAATAAAACGCAGTCAATGAGCTTAAATTCATGTTAAAAGCAATTTATCTCTTTAACACTCTTCGTACGGGGCTCACCTTTGCATTTGATGACGATTTTTCCATAACTAGTGCTTATTTTTCGATAAAGTTTCGACTAAATGTTAAAATTAATCATGCCTAGAATCTAACGTGGACAGATTTTCGAGATCTAGAATTTTGGAAAAAAATAAACAAATTCATTGAGCAATTGTAAAATACCTTGCATTTTTTCAAAAATATCTCTTCGTATGATTCTAGGGATTATGAATTAAAGCGTCACTGTCCTGATTACTTCGGGAAACATAGAGTGGTAAATGCAAAATTGTCCAGGCAAGTTTTCCATGTAATCATCCATAAGAGAAGGGCGCTATACAGCTGCCTTAATCATGACTGAAAGCTAGTCGTCCACTGTCTATCGAATCGCGAAGTTTCAACTAACGGTGTACACCGTATGTTCTGACGTCTATTTATTTATTTATTATTATTACTATTAGTCTAGGTAGAAAATAAAGCGTCGATTTACTATTCAAATTCAACATGAGATGGACCTTTGTAAAAAAAAGAGTTTTTGCAATAAATTAATGTTATCATGCAAATTCTCCACAGGTCTGGGTTAGGGAATCTCTAGCCTTTATTTATGTCGAGGCTTTTAAAATTTTAGCAACTAGATAACTTTTTATTTAACAGATTTGTTACCACATTATAACCCTAATTAACCGAAATCTGATTATAAGAACACCTGTAAAACTTTTTGCTGTTTTTGTTTGACGAAAACTTAACTTCTTTCATAGCATGGTGTGTAAGTCACACGCTTTTGCACGGTTCTTGTGTGCTCCATATGGGATTCTGAGAAATAATTCCTTTTTTACCGTATATTACAATGTAATTAGGCTATATACTAACTTTTATTAGCATTTCATGCCTTTAATGTTAAAAATCAGACATATTCGTTTTCCAAGCGAAGTTTAGAGAAACAGTTCAGACAACACGAGTTCTACTGTATTCGCGTCCGAAAGTAATTGAGAAAGTCAAGAACACACCCTGATGAACTCATCGAACGCCATTTTTTGTTAATTGGTAGTCAATTGGGGGCCATAAATCATTGGCGTTAAATAATAATGTGAATTTTCAAAACTAATATGGACCACTTTGGATGATGGATGTGACAACCCTTAATAAAATTGTGAGTAGAATCTTGTTTTCACTTGTCACGACGTCACCTTTCTTACTAGACTGGAGCCCTTAATAACTCATAAAAATAAGAACCAGAAGGAACGCGCAATACTAATTTTGTTCGACACAGTATATTTCTAGGGTTTGGATGAGACAAAATTACAAAATAACACCAGGAATGTCATGAAACTTCCCAACTATAAAATATGAACAACCTGTACGCAACAAAAAACGGTAAACACAGAATACACATAAATTTATTAATTTTTTCCAATGAAAACTGCGCTACAACGGAATCTCGGTTTTCGTGCCCAAGCACTAAAACCGTGTTTATTTTCGTATGTTTTCTTTCCTTTTTACACCTTCTTTAATGGCGCGCATCACGAGGATAAAACTCCGCCAACGTGGAAGCAGGGATACGTTTCAACATTTCCTTAGGGAAAATACGTAACAATTGCCATCCGATATCCAAGGACTCGAATACGGTACGGTTCTCGTAGTTTCCTACAAACAAAGAAAAGTTCATTCATGATCCCACAACTTCGAGAAGTTTCCAGCGGAATTACCTTGGGCAATGAAGTTCTTTTCGAATTTGCCCAAGAACTCCAAATAAAGGAGGTCATCAGGGGTCAACGCTTCTTCACCCACGACAGCCTTCATGGCTTGCACGTCTTTGCCAATAGCGTAACAAGCGTACTAAAACACATCCAACTATTAGTAATCTTGATAACCAACAACGAAGGTAAACACTGGGAGCCACAGGTACAAAGAAAAACCGCAAATCTATTACAGACGATGCGGGACCCTCATAAATAGGTTAAATGAGGTACTTACAAGCTGATTAGAGACGTCGGCGTGATCTTTGCGGGTCATGCCTTCACCAATGGCTGACTTCATCAAACGTGACAAAGAGGGCAATACGTTAATAGGGGGATACACTTGACGATTGTGCAGTTGACGATCCACGTAAATTTGGCCCTCGGTAATATAACCCGTGAGATCAGGAATGGGATGGGTAATGTCTGTAAACAATATTCAAACAATGTACACATTAGACTGTTAGAATAAGCTTTAAAATAGACATTAAAAATATAAAAGAAACAAATGTACCGTCATTTGGCATAGTTAAAATGGGAATTTGGGTGATGGAACCATTTCGGCCTTCTACACGACCAGCACGTTCGTAGATGGTAGCCAAATCAGTGTACATGTAACCAGGGAAACCACGACGGCCGGGCACTTCTTCTCTGGCGGCCGATACTTCACGCAAAGCTTCAGCGTACGAGGACATGTCAGTCAAAATGACCAAGACGTGTTTTTCGCATTGGTATGCCAAAAATTCGGCGGTGGTTAGAGCCAAACGTGGTGTGATGATACGTTCAATCGTAGGGTCGTTGGCCAAATTCAAAAACAGGCACACGTTCTCCATAGATCCGTTTTCCTAGACAAAGATTACATAAACAATGTTGAGTTGTATATACAGTATGAATATGTTTTTGTAGATAAAGCTAAATACGTAAAAAAATAATGAACAAATAACAAATCGGAGAAAATAATGCTGAAAGAGTTTCTTACTTCGAAATCTTGTTTGAAGAAACGAGCAGTTTCCATGTTAACACCCATAGCTGCAAAAACGATGGCGAAATTGTCGCTGTGGTCATCCAATACAGACTTGCCTGGGACTTTGACCAAACCACCTTGACGACAAATTTGGGCAGCGATCTAACGTACAATTACTCGTGATAAGTACTGCGTATTTTGTAAATCTAAAAATTAAAGATAGACTAACTTCATTATGGGGTAAACCAGCAGCAGAGAAGATAGGGATTTTCTGTCCACGGGCGATGGAGTTCATGATATCGATGGCTGAAATACCAGTTTGGATCATTTCTTCGGGATAAATACGTGACCAGGGGTTAATAGGTTGACCCTAAACAAAAAGAATATTAATATACGTGATCTATGAGGGAAAAATTAATTTAATTTCCTTTTTATTCACTTATTTTTAATTCCTTTATTTTAAGGGATATTTTGCTTGGATATGTACGAAATCTTAATAGATTTTGTTTGACTTTATATATATATATATATGTATATATATATATATATTCTATTTCAAAGGATATCCTCACTTAGATATTTAAGAAATCTTCACTGATTTTCTTCCATTTTTAATATATATTTTTTAAAGGATATTTTACTTGGATATCTAAGAAATCTTCAGCCAAAACTGTGGGGCCTTTATCGATAGGTTTGCCTGAGCCGTTGAAGACACGGCCCAACATATCTTCGGAGACTGGGGTTCGCAAAATGTCGCCGGTGAACTCGCAAACTGTGTTTTTGGCATCGATTCCCGAAGTGCCTTCGAAAACTTGGACAACGGCTTTGCTGCCGCTGACTTCCAGGACTTGACCAGAGCGGATTGTGCCATCAGCTAAGCGCAAGTTAACGATTTCGGCGTATTTCGGGAACTTAACATCGTCCAAAATGACCAGCGGTCCATTGACACCCGATACGGTTTTGTATGCTAGAAAAAGACAGATTTGGATTACAATTTTGTTTTGAAACGTTTTAGTATGAGTAAATAAGGCGTTGGATATGTAATACGGGTTTACTATTACATGAAAATAGAATAAGTGGAGGCAGACAATTGATTGAAACTTACTTAACCGCGGCTGGGAAATATAATCGCGAGTTACAGCCAATTTGTGCTCTGTCCTGGCTTGAAGGGCGTTCATGATACCAGTTGGTACACTTTTACACAATAATTACAACAAGATTCAAGACCACTGTGATCTCAACTGCAGCTTTTCGGTATTTCACTGACCTCCACTTTCTTCGGCTACAGAATCAGGTGACAGCTACAGTCATGTGATTTTGCCCCTTTGCTTAATAGACCTAGAGGCTAAATTGGTGGAGGGGTCACTCGGAATACATCACGTTATCTAGTTGGGGACGTAATGTGGCGCCCTGCCGTAGCTTGTCGTACAAACTTTCCGAAGATGTGAACGTTTTATTCCGCAAATTAAGAACACACAATTTAATAAAATTTTCCTAATATTATAAAACATTTATAATTTATGATTAATTCAATAAATTTAATTAAAAAGATCGAAATTGAAAAGAAAAAATATGTGTAAATTTTAGCTTGTTTTAAGACTTCTTTGATGAATTTTAATGCCGCAGTGGTGCAGAAGTAAAAGCATTCGATTCCGAAAGATTCAGTTAAGTTAAAATCACGGGTCAAAATCTTTTCATAGAAGTGTATGAATGATAATGTTGACGACAGCTCGCATAACTCGAAAATGAAAAAGGACGTTCTTTAAAAGTGACTTGTGTCGGAAGATGTTTGAAGCATCTTCATGTACAGTACATTGTTTTCAAAAACAGCAATTTTTTCGGTATGTAGCTAAGTAACGTAACATATTCGTAACTTTTTTTTAGATTAGCTGTGTTCTATGAAATAACAGGTTCCCTGTTCTAAAGGCCTCCAACCTGAAAATAAAAAGTGAAAAATACGCACTAATAATTGGAAAACTATTTCGATACCATTAATGCCGTTACTCGTTATCTTCGTAATTGTAAGTTTTAGACAAGAAAAACTGAAAATAAATTCTTCAAACTTATGAAAAAATCATTCGCCCCCGGGTGGGCTCGAACCACCAACCTTTCGGTTAACAGCCGAACGCGCTAGCCAATTGCGCCACGGAGGCTGACAGCGGTAGCATAGAATGTATTAACCTTTAAACGGGGTAAGGAATTAAGGCTGAATAAATAAGAAAAGCTAGAATAGACACATGTTGACACGAGTAGCCGTGGGTGTCACCTGTGCTAGTAGTGTACCAAAAATATTCGCCCCCGGGTGGTCTCGAACCACCAACCTTTCGGTTAACAGCCGAACGCGCTAGCCGTTTGCGCCACGGAGGCTGATGCCCAAGGCGTTCTGTAGTTCAACCAAATTGCCCAAAAATGTTTAAAATTTTACCACAATATTACATAACTTGGCAGCTATAGCCATAAGAAAAAAAGAGATTACAACATCAGTTGTAATCCGAAATTAATGAAAAAAATCGCCGCCCCCGGGTGGGCTCGAACCACCAACCTTTCGGTTAACAGCCGAACGCGCTAGCCAATTGCGCCACGGAGGCTTGATCACGAGCCTGGAAATATGCGATTTTGTGCTGAGTAGCATGTATTCTTTGTGAAAGAAATTTGCTTGTCCACCTTGTCGCACTAACGAACAGGTATACTACACCATACAGTGTAATGGGAAAAAATCACCGCCCCCGGGTGGGCTCGAACCACCAACCTTCCGGTTAACAGCCGAACGCGCTAGCCAATTGCGCCACGGAGGCTTGTTCGTCGAACACTAAGTATGGTTTATATACGGAAGCCTGCTTCTGACCTCTTTTAAAATTTATTTCAGATTATGTTATCGCACGATTGCTGTTGTCGAAAGAAGAATTCTCCAAAACATTCGCCCTCGGGTGGGCTCGAACCACCAACCTTTCGGTTAACAGCCGAACGCGCTAGCCAATTGCGCCACGGAGGCACGTTGACTCGAACAAAAGTCCGCAAAACAGACCTCAAATACCCTTAGGGGTCGAATATGCGAGAAAAAGAAAAATTTTCTCATACCCTGTTGAAGGGGATTACCAGATGATCATTAGAGGCGTGTACGACTTCTTGCAACCGTAGTAGTTCGTGGGAAATGATTATCCTCGGCAGTTCTCGCAGATCGTGACTTGAACGTGACTTCATCTTGGCGAGTGCGGTAATTCTCCTTAATTTCTATTCTGAACTGGAACATCTTGGTTTATTTAATTGTCAGTTGCATTGTTAGCTGATTCTGGTTTCAGTTTCGCCGCCTTGTGAAAACCTTTGCATAATGCCGTACTGGATCGTTTGGCTGAAAACCTAGGTCTCGTCAACTTCGGTAGACCTTACAACTTCATCCGGAAACAAATGGACCGTGGGAAAGATCTGTTGAGCAGATTTATAATGGAGGCGCACTGATAGGGAAAGAAAAAAGCAAAAGTGAGCCTATCGCTTTAGACTTGAAGGCAATTTCGTTGAAGATTAAGTCTTTAGAATTGACTTAACATGCGTTATGTGCCATGTGTTGTGTAGTTTCGTTAACTGGCGTTCCGTGTTACAACGCAACTTAAAAAGATTAATTTTATGAGGCACGTTTTACGTCCAAAGAGATCCTGCTGATACATCTCTGCTGAGAAGAGAATGCGCCAAGGAGCAATATTAATTAACGGCTTTAATATCGAAAGATATTGGGTCATCGGTCCCCTAGGCACTCTTTGCATTCCAGCGCCAATCCTCGGCCAAGGCAAAAACACGGTAACAGGATTGAATCCCTCACAGCAGGTACAGTAGTGGTCATAAAAAAACTATCCGGACAGGAGGCTCAAATGGCTGTTTCGTATCCTTTCACTGCTAGAATACGTCTCCCAGAACACGGCCCTCAGAGGTTTGAAAGTCAGCTGGGGCAGCTTTCAGCAGTGAAAGGCTGCTACCTGTGCAGTGTGCCTCTTTTTAGATAGTTTTTTTTTACCACTGCTGTACAAAACGTTAATATTTAATACAAGTAAATAGCACCTATTTTTTAATGTCGTAATCTTTGGATTGTTGTCTACCGAAGGTCAATAGACTTAGTAGACTTTCAAATTTGGCAAGTTTAGTCTGTGAGTTATGTGGAATCTTTCGAATGAGATTACCTTTTACTTATTGTAAGCCGTTGTTTGTATCTCATCCAAGCCTTGACCTTGATTACTTGTAAGAATGACCACAAGTGACTCAGCAGTGAAAGAATGCTGCAAACTACCGTAGTCATGTTCAGTGACAATTGAACTGTAAATAGGCGAAGATGAGTGTCCTGCTAAGTCCAAGAACTGCGTACTTTGTTCTTACAGTATTTTCTATTACTTGCTCTGTTTGTTCCGACGAAAGCCAGGAATCACTTAAAGACACAAAGGGTAAGAACAGATAAATTTAAATAAAGTAAAAGTATTCTGCTTTTAATATTTATTTTTTGTTCTTGTATAGAATGCTCCTCTGGAATGTTCAGAGAAATCATGGTCAAGTTGATCAAATCTCTACGTATTCAAGTTGACGACGGGGGGAGCAACGCTTCCACGTTGGGGTCATCCGTGGCTACCACTCTACTTCCAACTGTGCCGGAATCCGTTGTCACGGAAGTAGTTACCACAACGCTTTCTGTCTGGTTTCGAAACCAACTTATTCCGAGTGTTATAACTTCAACGATTGTACGCACCTTCTTACCGGCAAGTTCAACTGCAGAACTGGAGCTAGTAACAAGCACCATTACCCCGGAAAACAGGGGAGGTCGTCGGGTTCGGGAAATAGAAGTGGAACCTTCTTTCGCGTTATTCGTCGGAGAACCTGAAGTACAGTATACAATTGAGAACAGCAGGCCGGATAAAATAGTAGAAGACCCAAGAGTGATCGCAGCAATTAATAAGTTGAAAATGGTCCTGCAACAGGTGTACGAAGAGCACAACAGACGTGAGAGCGGTGACGGGAACAAGATAGGTCTCAGGAGTGAAAGTGTTTAACAGCAACCTTTTTTTACATAACTTGCTTGTGGAATCATCCGTACCTTTTATAGACTTCCAATGAGGCGAGACACGCAAAATTTACAAGCACAGAGGAAAAAAGAAATCCTAACTGTAATCTGCTTCGCATTCTAAATAAATGACATCACAGCTGTACTAATATAAAACAAAATGTTTGTAAATACGGAAGTTGCACATAAGAATACAGAAATACTTTCCTGTGGTGTCATTCTCATCTTTGCAACAGTTCAACAGCGGATCTACCAGGATGCGGTGCAGATCGTTTTCACTTCCTTTAATGGGAGCTTATTAGTGTAGGAACGGTTACGAGGTGTTTTCTTTCTCGAGCAATTTTGCATACGGCGTTGTGATTTGTCTGTTGCTTCTTCTGTCACACTTTTTCTTCCTTATCCTGTCCTTGGATCTTAAAAGTGTCATTACTTTCGGAGGAAATCTTCGAATGTCGACCTTTCTCACATATCGTACAGAAGGATATAGGCGTGTCAGCGTTAAAAATCATAGGAGCATTAATCGGAACTGATTACTTCGAAACTGGAAACCATGCGCTTCAATGCAGTTTTAGTTGTTATCCTTTACAGCAAGGCGACCGTTAACTTGTCCATAAAACCTTGTCATTTTCTAAATATCATCCCAGCGTATAGAAAAGGAAACATGACCTTTGTTGATTATCCACCTGCCTCGGTAAACAGGTGGTCAAACATGAAAATTTCCATTAGTTCCAATAGTGAACGGATAGTAACAAACCAGAACGCTGCTACGTGTCACACACATTCATTTGTCCTTTCAGTTCCTATTTTATAGCGCAGTATTTCCCAGAAAGCCCTATCTAGGGAATACAGCGTATGTCACAGGAGCTCCGTATATAAAAGAACCCCAACGATTCGAAATCCGCCTAGCGATTCTTGTTCCTACTTGGACCACGGTGAACCTTTCGACAAGTCCAGCATCCCTCATCTAAATGAAAGGTACCTTCGACTTTATTCATGGGAAAATGGAGACTTCGTAGACCTAAACTGACATATATTCAGTTGGTATGTAAACATGGAACTTTTAAATAGAATGTGTAGAATATAACCTTGTCTCGTTAGTTCCTTTCAAGGAAAAATATTTATAGACCTTCTATATGTATAAGAATTCTGGGAAGACTGGGATTGGAATTCCAGGCTAGGTGTCAAGTTGCATTGATAATGTATCTGGGATAAACACTTTGCTCGTCTCCACATTTCTGTTCTGCAAAATAAAAAATGATAATCCAGTCAGCATTCTGACAGAAAGCGATTGATACAGATAAGAAAAATTGATACACACCCAAGTTTCATGTACTTGGTTTATCACACTAACCTTGACAAAAGGATTAGGAAGGATTTTTTTGGTGTACGACCTTTCTTTGATACTGTTAGTCAATTTTATTTGATTGCCCTCAAACGATATGATGTTTTGTTCGTGACGTTGTTTTTTTTTTTGCACAATTCGAGTCTTGTCTGAGAGATGTAAGGCTTAATTATCAATTTACGTGCGAGACTCGGGTGGTCTTCGCATCTTTTATTGACATATAATGAACGGCACATTTATTACAAGGATTATAACCACGTACGCCAGCTTAGAAGTCGCTAGGGGCGCCAGTGTGCTAATCGCCATCTTGAGCGTTTTTGC
>JAHZNP010000651.1:0-43573 GCA_020615345.1 Triops cancriformis
CAAATACGCCGGCCAAGAAAGGAAACCCAGAAACCTCTTGAGCATGACCTCGCTTGTAAATATCTCGGCAAATTAGCCTACAAAAATAACACTAACCATTAACATCTTTTCAACAACTTGCATAATCGCCCTTACCCTCCTGTTAAAAACGACAATATCGTTGTAACAGTGGCTGTATAGGAGAGAGCATCTTTGTAAGGTTCTAGAAACATTTCCAAAAAGAATGTATTCCCCAGCGGGGTAAAACACAAGAAAAACTTTCTCAAGGTCTCATCTGCCAAGCAGAACGTTGGCCGTAAACAGTGGCTGTTCAAATCAGCGTGCGACACTTGAACCAACGAAAGGCTTTAACTCCGCCCTCTCCTACTCTTGGGACCTCCCCATCCCCAAGGCTAACCTCGGAATAGAAACGCACTGAAATAACTTTCTATTTCATTAGATGGTTATTTTACTTTCCAAGATGTGGAAACTGCAAGTGACAACAATCCACCGCTTCGTTCAGACGTATAAACAGTTATTTTCTTTAAGATTAATATTCTTTCATAAAACTGTATTTTTTAAAATTTGCCTAAATTTAATAAAACAATTGTTTACAATAGATCCCAGCTGGGAGTACGACATGTGGTTCAAGCGATTGTGCAACCGCCTTCGTTAGACGATTTCCAAGTTGAGAATGAACCTATTAAAGGTAACACATTAAGCAGCGGTCTCCTTTAGAAGTTTGGGAAGAGGAACCCTTTTTGAATGGCAAAAACCGGTTCTTCGTGTCGTAGGATATTTACCTGGATCCACGGAACGTTCCCAACTGGATGCAGCTATCGCCTCCAGGGAAGGGATTTGCGAAGAAGTACCTGTGATTATTGGCGGGAAACCTTACTGGACCCCTGACGTCAGATACCAAGTGGTGCCTTTTGAGCATTCGCGCAAAATTGCCAAATTTTGCTATGCTACACCGGTAGTTCCCATTCGTTTACTTATTCTTGTTTTTTTTTCTAGAAGCTTTTGCTAATTTGAAAATACTATATGTTTGCATTAGCTCTTGTAATTGTATCGATAAATTCAGGTGCTGGTAGCGATTTGTTTATGGGAATGTTTGCGTTAAAACTTTTTGGTCAACTTTGTAATTGTTGATAGTTATCTTTACTGGGTTTTCCTATAATTTATTTGTCTCTGTTCGTTCTTAGGAATTGATTCAGCTGTCGATCGAAGAGGCAATGAAAGCAAAGGAAGAATGGGGCCGAATTCCTTTACAAGAGAAGATCAATTTATTCTTGAAAGCGGCGGATTTGGTATCCGGGCCATATAGAGCACAATTAAACGTAGCAACGATGCTGGGTCAGGGCAAGACAGTTATTCAAGCTGAAATTGATGCCGCGGCAGAATTGGCCGATTTCTTCCGTTTTAATGCATTCTACGCCAAAGAACTCGTGAAGCAACAACCCATTAATCCAGACAAAAATGTTAACAATTCTTTAAGACACCGGAGTTTGGACGGTTTCGTAGCTGCTATTTCGCCGTTTAACTTTACGGCCATTGGCGGGAATCTGGCGTACGCCCCCGCTCTCATGGTTAGAAACCTTTTCTCCTTAATCCCAGATGAGTTGTTGCACATTATTCATATACAGTACATGACTAACTTACTTTGATTACATCATACTGATTAGGTCTTCAAATAATCGTAAGGTAAAATAGGAAATGAGTGCATCTATAACTTCAGAACTTTAATGTTAGTGAATATTTCGATAGGGTTTTAATTAATTGAATGTTTCATATTGCAGGGAAATGTAGTACTATGGAAACCTTCCGACACGGCTGTGCTTTCCAACTACTTAACGTACAAACTTATGTTAGAAGCTGGTTTCCCGTCGAGTGTAGTTTCTTTTGTTCCTGCGGACGGACCGGTTTTCGGCAAAGCGATAACCGAGTCGAGTGATTTGGGAGGCATCAACTTCACGGGATCAGTTCCGTACGTTCGTAAAAGAATAATTTTCTTAAAGATTTCGAAAAAGAAATGTTTGCTCATTGTGTATTAGCGAAAGAATGAGTTTTAAATACTCTTCGACCTTTCTTTGAGTAATTTTTGTGCTTATTTATTGCTTAGGACATTCCGTTGGCTATGGACGGAAGTTGGGAAGAATCTTGGCAAATATGCCGGTTTTCCGCGCTTAGTTGGCGAGTGTGGGGGCAAAAACTATCATTTCATTCACCCTTCGGCCGACGTAGAAAGTGTGGTAAACAACACCGTCAGGGCTGCTTTCGAATATTCGGGCCAGAAGTGTTCGGCCTGTTCTCGTCTCTACGTTCCTGCAAGTTTATGGCCTCAGGCAAGTTAAACGACAGTTTTTACTGCAATTACTAGTTTTTTTGTTTTTAAGGAACAAAACTATAACTTGAAACATTTATAGTCACAAAGAAATACGTAACTTTGTCCTAAGTTTACTTAGTACCTTTAGATGAAGGAAAATTTGATTCAGAGCATACAAAGTATAAAAGTGGGGCCTGCCACCGATCACGAGCACTTTGTTTCGGCTGTTGTCGACCAAAAAGCCTATGATCGTATTACGAGTTACATCAAATACGCGGAAACGTCAGCGGATGCGCAGATTCTGGCGGGAGGAAAATACGACAACAAGTATGAAACACTCATTGGTAACTTCCATAAGCTCTTTGTGTTAAACCGTGATTATTTTCCCAGAGTTGGGTACTATGTTCACCCTACGCTCATCGAAAGCCGGAATCCCAGAGACAAGTTGTTCCATGAAGAAATCTTTGGACCTGTCTTAGCAGTATATGTGTACGCGGACAAAGAAATTCAGTCAACATTGAAGATGATCGGAGAAGTTACACCTTATGCCTTAACTGGAGCAATATTTGCACAAGATAGGTAAACTAGTGACTAGTGAACTATGAGGTGTAATTATTACTAGTATTAATATTATTGGTGTTATTGTTTGCTAGGGAGTTCTTGAAAGAAGCAGCGGAAACTCTTAAAATGACCGCAGGGAACTTTTACATCAACGACAAGAGCACAGGAGCAGTCGTGGGTCAACAGCCGTTTGGTGGAAGCAGACTGTCAGGTAAATAAATTTAACAGTAAAAACTGCTTTTTATAATGCCACACACCTTATTTGACAACAGGAACCAATGATAAAGCGGGATTCGCGCATTATCTGTTGAGATGGTCGTCAACTCAGGCAGTTAAAGAAAATTTTACTGGTTTGGCTGATTGGAGATACCCTTATATGAAAAGATAATTCGCTTTCTGCTGTTCCAGAGGAAAAATCGTACAACACTCTATTTTAGTGGTTACTGGAATTTTAAAAAATTTAAACCCTTGTTAGCTGAAACCAGCTAGTCTTTAGCAAAACCAAACACGGGAAAATACTTAGTTCCTTTGTACAAGTCCTTTTTAAGTCTTAGAAAACAATTTAACTAGTCTTTCTTAACTTTTGGTCGCGAAAGTAATCGATACTGGTTTACAAGTTAACGGAATTTTGAATGGTATGTAAATTATAGTCTCATGAGGCAATACAATCCATTTTCTATAAGCAAAAACGTATTTTACCTGAAAAAATGATGAACTGAGAATGGTATTATGGCTTTTATACAATTTGTCAATTTTCGAAATAATATTTATGACAGAATTAACCATTCACACTTCTAAATCATCATCCGGGTCTTCCATATCGTCTTCATCGGGCTCATATACAATCTGGGAGGTTTGTTCCACCCTAGTTAAAGATTAAAATTAATTTGGCTATATGAAGTACTATCGTAAAATATACAACAGTTTACCTCTGATAAGGTAAAATCACTTGACTACGCTCGGATTCTTCTTTTGAGCTTAGGCCTAGCCGAAAAGTGCTTTGAGGAACTGTTTGCGCTGCAGGAACAGCCCTGTTCTCTGTTTTGGATGCTTTCGTCTCGGGAATAAATTTCAGTTCTAATTTCTCGTCTATTTCATATTTTTCGACCTAAAAAAAAACGAACGAATCCAAATTAACAAAATATATCTAACACCAAGTTTTCAAAAATAAGAATGACGCAATACCGCAAAAAATGAAGAACAATATGAAAGTGTTGAAGTCGGGAAAGTTCTACATTTTAATGGGATATAAGACACGTAAAACACTTTCCAATGCAATCGCTTCTGAATACGTAATGAGTTTTATAGTTTAAAAACGGCGGAAACCCACGGGAGGTCTTTTTTAACAATTCCTCCGAGTTAGCCTGAAACGCCTATCAAGTTTTCCATGATAACCGTACCTTATAAATAATTCACTTTTTTCCTCAACGGTGTTAAGAGACTATTCGAACGCGACCTCCCAAGCCGGTACAAAAAACAGGAGTTAATTATGGGAAAACCGTAATGGCGCAACGAAACTGGGGAAATGCGCATTCACGATTTATATTTACCTTTTCAATAGGATTTATAAGCTCTTAAACATGACAGACTTTCGTTTCTATTAAGAATTCTCTATACGTCTCCCAACGTACGTATACTGGTATCAAGTAATTTATTAATTACAATAGCCCTATATTTCGCATACCACGAGATCACGAACTGTACCTTCGCACATAGAATTAGCTGGCTGAAACGAGCCACTGTGCGACGGAATTTTAGTTTGCACTTGTCCGCGCAAAGCGAGAACCACAAGCAAAAGTGCTTCTCGCGGTATCGCGTAAAAAGAAGACTTGCTATAATTGATTTGAAAATGAAGAAATAGTCAAGGAAAAATTGAAAAAAGTGTGTATCAAAGGTACAATAAAAAGTAAAATTACAAGTTTTTTCTAAATAGCAGGATACGAATAATACGAAAAGTTTAAAGACAAAGAACAACTTAGATACCTGTGAGAGGGTTTTTCCACTTTTCTTGCGCCAAGTGACGCAACAGCTAAATTCGTTTCTTTTAGAAGCGGTTAAAGCCGCTACACTGGGAGAAATGTACCGTAATTTTTCCAAAACACTCGACGAATGCGCTTCGGAATGAACAAATGCGAGACACGTCACTTCTAAGAAGCACTCTAATTAGAATATTTGACTTTTTTTCCTGCGAAACAAGAATTCCCTTACCATCCCTGTTCATGCATTGCCCAAGTGCGCGGCAAACGGTGCCCAGATCTTCATAAATAAGCACACTCGATAAAGAATCTATGGCTATAAGAACCTTGGTGCCCTTGGAAGCACTTTCATCCACGATGTTTAGCAAAGTTGTTACACCCGAATACGCCGCATCAGATTTTTGGTCGAAAACCGGTTGAATGTGATGCGTTGCAATTGGCAAGCTTCTAAAGGCTTCGGTTCCAAACTTATGCGGTATATCACATTGCAGAAGATGAATATGCGTTCCCTGGGTGGCTGCCTCCTTCACAAAATGATGGAATAATCGTCTGCCATTGTCTGCAGCCAGCATCGGGGCTAGTTTTTAACAAGATTAATACATTTCTGAGCATTTTTTTGGTATGGTACCTTCTATAAGAAGCAAGGGCGCATCTCTAAAAGACTGAGGGAGAATATTCGCCATTTAAGAGAAATATCCGGACCCAAAACACAACCACGAGGTTCCACACAACGCGCTAAAATTTCATTGCAATGTGACTTCGTTTGTTTTCAATGTGAAAAGCCATCTAGACGTACAAATAAGTACTATTTGCAAGAAGAATTACACTGACGCTTTACAACACAACTCTTGCAAAAGTTGTGGTGGAAAATATTTAAAAACATGGCTCTTCCTGGAATAGCAGAGAGAAATCAAGGTATTATTTGTTCTCATTGTTAATTGTAAAAAAGTACCTAGGTATTGTATTGTTCCAGATGCGACGATTTACGTGGGCGGTCTGGATGAGAAAGTCAACGAGGCGATTTTGTGGGAATTGTTTGTACAAGCCGGCCCAGTCGGTAACGTTTACTATTATTTGTACATAAATAGAAGGCTAATATGTCTGCTATTTTTAGTGAATGTTCACATGCCGAAGGATCGTATCTCTATGCAGCATCAAGGCTATGGTTTTGTGGAGTTTTTAGATGAAGAATCGGCAGATTATTCCATTAAGATTATGAACATGATCAAACTTTATGGCAAACCAATACGCGTTAATAAAGTAATCTACCATATTCTTCAGCTTTGTGGTATAGACTAACCATCATTGTTCTACTTTTCCTTTTTAGGCTTCCGCGCATCAAAAGAATTTAGACGTCGGCGCCAACATTTTCATTGGCAATTTAGACCCAGAAGTGGATGAAAAACTTCTCTATGACACGTTCTCAGCTTTTGGCGTGATTCTCCAAACGCCCAAGGTAATATCTGGTGTATTTACCCCTATCTTAACGTCATTAACTACAACAAGCCCACGTGTGGCAAGTTTACTAATTTCATTATACGTATTGCCATCCTCTCGTAAAATTTTAGATCATGAGAGATCCAACATCGGGCAATTCAAAAGGTTTTGCTTTTATTAACTACGCAAGTTTCGAAGCATCGGATGCCGCCATTGAAGCGATGAATGGACAATACTTGTGCAACCGAGCCATCACTATTTCTTATGCCTTCAAAAAGGATGCCAAAGGCGAACGTCACGGCTCCGCCGCAGAACGCTTGTTAGCCGCCCAAAATCCTTTAGCGCTAACGGACCGGCCTCATCAGCTTTTCGCTGACGCCCCGCCTCCTGTGGTTGGCATGCCCCCGCCGCCTCCCACGCCCATGATGATGATGCCCCCGCCAATGCCCCCGAACAATATGATGATGCATGGCTTTCCGGCACCGCCACCTCCTCCCATGGGACAACCACCTTTGCCATCTATTCCTCCCCCACCCCCTCCGTCAGGTGGGCGTCCCGCCATGCCACCTTTGCCCCCACCTCCCCAACAGTTCGCCCCACCCCCGCCACCGCCCAGTGGGGGAATGGTCCATCCCCCGTGGAGGCCACCTCCCCCACCACCACCGGCGGGCGTACCTATGCCGCCTTACCATCCCCGGCCACCTTTACCTCCACCGCCACCCATGTAGAGCGTAAAAGGGACAGTTTGTGTGCTAAAATTTTGGGATGACGCAAATACAGAATTAATACAAAGAGATTTGACAGAATTTTCTATTCTTACTCTTTCGCATTTCTCGTGGTAAATATTCATTTTCGAAGATGATACCCAGAATGTTAAGGTACCATTAATAATATAGATGTCAAGAATTGTGTCCCCACATCGTAGGGATTCTGTACTGTACAAGCCTAGTGCGATTAATACTGATTCTAAGAGATATTCGGACCGCCGGTGTAGATTAATGAGAAACAGAAGGAAATCCACGTATAAGGGAAAAGGAATGTTGTCAAAGTGAGGAGACCACCAATGAACGGTCATTGCGCATTCTAACAGCTTGCTGGGCCAATTTGACCACGGTTCAGTGCACGGTCCGGTTCCCGCTACGTTTGCCCAATGCCAATATGGTGCCCCTATAGGCTATGACGTAGTTTTTCAGGAAAAAATAAGACAATTATGTATGAATAAGTGCTTTGAAGCTTAGATAGTTCACAGGCTCCGGAAATGCTTTCCATTTTTTGTTTTAGTTCAAGGAAGATGGGGGGAAACCACTCCCCTGGAAATGTCGGAATACATGGGACCTTGAACGCTGGAAGAACACGTACGCATATTGTGTGCACACAAAGACAAGTTTAATAACGGTTGACCTAAGTGCAGTTCAGTAGAATATCATTCAAAAACTGCTGCCCTTTTCACACGCGCCGTCGCAACCCAAAAAATTTTTCATGACGTATTCCGGACCTTTGCCTGTAATAATTCTAAGAATTTGGTCAAACTTGAAAATTATGAATGTTACCACAGGAGCTCGGGTTTGCGGACTTGGACGTTAGAATATCTTGTCCTACTCATGGTCAGCTGTAATGTTATTCGCATAGTCACAATTTCGCTCATTGTTATTTTAGGGGGGCATACTGAGCAACCGACGACCTTCGATTGTACATTGATCCAAAAATCCGGTTCACATGGGTCCGTAAATCCGTAGCGTTACTGTATATACTACTTTGACCGAAAAGGGATTCACATTGTGTCGAATAACGAATGAGTTATAGGAAGTGCGTCTATACCCGGAACTTGCCCATTTACATTCAACTACAAAAAATGAAAATGAGTTTTTCTCCTTCGAAACCTTTTCGAACGTCTGATCTTCATCGTAACAATGCGTTATTCTTCCCGTGATCCATCATATACTGAACCCATTGCAAGACAGAGCTGGTCGCAAGCTGCGAGGATTGAAGGTACCAGTTGACGCACCAAGTTGATGACCGCTAGTTCTTAATGAATGCCAAGTTTCGTATATCACCAAATAAGAACTGAAAGCAAAAAGGGCATTCCCTGTGCAATAGCAGCGCTACGGCACTTAGCCTGTTACCCAGGAGCTGCATTGTAAAGGAAAACTGGCTTTGATAACCAAAAATAGAAAAAAAATCGACACTTAAAAAAATTGAACTAAGAATCAAAGAGTCCCTTGTTTCGACACAAACGTTCTATTCATGCTGAGCCCGCGGGAGGTTGTAGAGAGAACGTTTAAATCATTGACACCTTGAGTAAGTGTACCTGCAGGTAGTCCGTCGATGCAACGCAATTTGCGAGCTATAAAAGATAGGATAGTACCATACAAACGACTTGCAGTCTCGTATGATTCGAACTTCACGTTCACAGCCGTGATACGTTGTTTATTCCGCACGTGAACATTCTGGGGATCGTACCGACTTGAAAATGCAGGATCATAAAAGTATTATCTCCTTAGCATGCCTTAAGTATGGCGAGTTTGGAACTTAAATGGGGTGTAATATTCTTTGGTTTTCCGGTTCCGCATCCATCGGATTCAACTTTCAAAGTAATATGGTAATCACTGAGATCAAGAGGTATGCAAGGTTGATGTATATCATTTTAAAGGGGATTTGGGGGGGGGACGTGTCATATGTGAGCAACTAGAGATGGACAGGTCACGACATGCTGGGTTAGTTTGAGAATGTTTACCGCACCTTCTCTGCGTTTAAAAACTTCCCTTTGTACCACTGATTGGGCAATCTCTGGACGAAGACCGCGGCAGATGAATCCGAGGCTCCGCCTCCTGGTACCTCCTCAACATTCTTACTGATGAAGAAGCAAGACTTTGGATGGTAGTCCAGGTAACGGACGTATAAGAAGCCGGAGCTCATCATTGGCACTCACTAAAGTTCCGTAAAACGCAGCGGAATATCATTCCCTCCGTTAACTTTGAGGGATCAGTGACGAAAAGTGAGTGTAAAACTCTTATACTTCACAGTGAACGGACCCTTTATACACCTTGACAACCTTAAAGGTAAAGCATTTCAAATCTACTACCCCTTGTCTTATCGTTGGTCAAAATCTAAAATTTTGGGAGCAAAGCCGGGATTTTTTAGTTCTTCACCGTTATATTCTGTACGAACCATATAAGTTGAAGATTTTGGTTAAGCATGTCACGTAGTCGAAGGCTACCTTCGACACAACGGAACAATTTATCGTCTTTGAGCGAGTTAAACGCGATAGGGGAGACTTGAATGCATTAATAGGGACGAAACTTGCGCAGTATCCCACTGTGACCATGAACTTGGGTTGCGTTGTGTTCCAGTCCTTGCACCTTGACGTAAAATATACGAATTGATTTGCAAATTATCCGAGCTCTGGCCAGCGATAGAGCAATTTAACATTTGGTTTCACAACCAAAAGGCTCTTCGTTAAGCAAACCACGACCTTTCAGACAGATTCAATGTATGACCACTCAATTGACTGAAACGCATTGAAACGCAAGGAAAAACCGACTCAAACGGGAAACGCTTAATGTTCACGCTGTCCACTCCTAATTGACGATTTTTTATGATTTACGAACAATGAAAAGCAACAAAAAGGGAAAGGCTTTTGAACGTTAATAACATGTAAGAGCTTTTTACTGCTTTAATTACCATTTTATGAGCATCTAAATGAAAGCCAATGAAAGTAAATGTTCAACAACGAAAAGATCGGCCCCATAATGTATAACTAAAATTAACGCTTATGATCTTGAAAAGTGAAACAATGAAAACGCGATGGTAGAGAACATTTTATCCTTCCTCGTTTTCGAAAGAAAATTAATGCAAGTTCCTAAAGGATGAGTGAGATAGAGGCGTTAACATCCGTTGAGCGGAAACTTTTTTCTCAGCTTAAAGCGTAACTAAAATGTATTCACCTTCGGAACGCAAGGTTAAAATCAACTTTTTACAAGACTTGACCGCACGCAAAAATGAGGGAAAAAAATTTGCTGGCTAAAATGAACGTGTTGAAATGTTTATCCAACTGGACGACAGGGTAATTTATGGTTACGCTAAAAGCTCTAACCCCAGAAAAGAGCACTTGATTTAACGAGAAGGACAAGCCATAAACCAACATGGTGGTAGGGCAATTTATGCGCAACAAGGGCACGCGAAGAGTGCAATACTGGCATTGGCTCCTTCGTGTTCGGCTTCCCCCTTTGTACCACCGATCTAACCATAAATCGGACACGAGCGTCATAATGCGTAGGAAACTACACAATACTGCCCAGCTTTTTTGTAATGGTGGCAATCGTAGTTCGTGCCTCTTAACATCTTCGTTGTAGTTTGCATCGAATGCGAAAACTTAACTCCAAATCGCGGAAGTCTTAGGTCAACCACCGCAACTAATAAACCAAGGTCATCGCCAACAACGGTTTCCAATGCCGAAGAAGGTGAATGCACCTTTTAAGCGAAGTTGGGGAGCAAGGTGGGTTTTCACACAGGTTTTGCTCCGGATTTCGTTTTTCATGTCCCATCGGGAGAAGGCTAAACCATAGGCTCATCTATTTAAAGGTTCAGATTTTCAAACCAGTTTTTTTTTCCTTTCGCTTTTATCTGTGACAGCAGAAGGATAAAAATGATTTAAAAAAAACTGCTGTGAAGAAGATTGAACAGCTAGAAAAGAAACGTTTTAGGATCTCGGGGACGAGTCAATTTACATATGATGGGTGTGGTGAGAAAATGTAACATGCGCTTATTCGCTAGCATGCGTGGTAACACGTGTGTTTGCAATGCACGCTACGAAAACGTTGGGAGCAAATGATATAAGTTCCAGCAGACTTTTTCATTCTTTTTCTTCTTTCTTTTACCGTCCGTAAGTTACACAAATTTTGGGGATGTACGAAACTCGTCGACCTTGTCAAGTCATAACTCGTTGTTTTGTGAGTGACCACACCTGCCCTTACGGATAACGACCGATACGACCGCAAAGTGTAAAGTCAAGGGAAGCTCGATTTAGATAGTGCATTGATGTTATAAAAGTATTGACTCCGCTAAATGCTACCGGTAACACCCACCTCTTTAGTTTTCTTTTGGGATTTTTTTCCGTGTTAATATTCTTCCAGCATCCACGTAATAAATTAATCCTCCACGGTCACTCGTTAACCTTAAAACGGGGTCAATCGATTCCACGCGAGGTGACAGGCACCTGAGTCACCGTGGGGAGGCATTCCACCTCCGTCGCTAATTAGCTCCGGATGAACATTTCAACTTATCATGCGTGTAAAGAAGTCAACAAACTTTCTAATATGAGAACAGAACCCCCCAATGTTACGAAACGTGTTTACAGCAGTCACTATTTGGTTAACAACTGCCGCTAGGAAGTCAACCTTGAACTTTTTGTTCATCCTTTGCTTTCCAAAACGTTGATACACTGGACCCCAGCTTAGAATATGCTCCACTTTACTTTGTTTGAACTTGTGATAGGTTTCAAGGTTCTTGTAATGGAAAGAGTGCACACTTAACTTGCTTTTATGCTTTGGGTACTGGACTGACGAGCAGTAATGACATTAATGTGCACTGATAAAAGAATCCCTCTCATTAAAAATGCAGCAGCGTTCTTGGAGTCTTTGAAATTTGCACACTTCATAAGCTTTGGGCACATGGCGTACATGGTACATGACGTCTGTGCCTTGCGGAAATTCTATCTAGGGACATTTTTATCAGTGTTGGGTAAATTGACACCTAAGCTTCTAAAATGAAAGACTAACTGGAATATCTTCATTCGCGATATTAAAATCCTAAAAGATTTCTAAAATAATACACTTCTGATTGTGAATACAACCGAGCATCAATTTAGAAAAATATCTCAGTTCAGTTCTTAACATGACTTCAAATCATTTTTTAATACATTACTAAACCAAAAAACGCGGAATTTTGGGCGCAACTCACCCAGTAAAACCAATGCATTGATTCGTTCTGGCATGGAGAGTAACCCAGCGAAATCATTTGCTTGCGAAATATGACAAGTTCCGTAGAGAGAATTCTATCGTACTTCCTCTCGTACTTCCTGTCGTACTTCTTCACGTACTTATCGTATTTTACAATCGCATTTATTTTCCCATAATTCTTACCGTACTACGTAGTTGTTCTTCACATACCTCCTTCAAGGAGACGTGAAGGATAGCAATTAGTATGTAAGTATCGTGATGAGTTACAAGAGTTTAGCGAAGATTAGGGAAACTGCCAAAGTCTTTTGAGCTTTAAACGTTCCCGGAAAACCAATTCGGACTTATTTTGGCATTCGCAAACGTCGTACTACGGTTCAAACACCTTTCAGAGCTACCAGCCGCTCTGGGGTACCGCCATCCATAAAAAAGGATATAATCCAAGGCGTTGGTAGCTTTAGGCAAGGGCTCGTCTGTTGATGTTGGCACATGTTCCAGTTCTAGATTGTTATACATTTTTTTTCTCTCCTTTGGAGCTTGGTTATACCTGGCTTAGAGGATCAAGCCGGTTCCAGAGTGTGACCTTAACCTTGGAGTGTCTGAAAGCCGAGTCCATAAGGAAAAGGCATTTTTTCAAAACGAATATTAGGTCGTCTCATAAGTACGAGAATATAGTTCGGGAAATACAAATGTTTTTAAAAAAATATTTCTAAGTTTATACATCCTTTACGTTTGCTTGTTCCCACTTCGAAGAAAATTCTAACTATTTTACTCAAATGTCCCATCGCAAGAAGTAGTGATTATACCGAGTCAATTTGATCCAATTTTCTTTTACAGTCGCGTTTGCGTTTACGCGTCCCAAGAATAGCAAACAAATCTCAATTTTAAAGAACGTAATTACTAGCTTTGAAGACAATTATCTTAAAAAAATTCGCAATCTACAACTCTGTGCACAAAATATTTGAAAACTTGGAAGAGATTTACAGGGACTATAGAAGAAATGTTCTTATTTTTATTCTTTTTTTTTTTACTAGACGCGGGGGGATAGTTTTTACTAGGATGAAAGTCCTAGCAACCGCGACCTTGCTGTTAGCAGCAATTTCGTGGACACATTCCGTAGCGCTAGACTGGCGAAGCGGTCATCCGCGTAATGGGCGACCACGCGCAGTGGAGCGATCTGGAACGGCACGCAAAGGAGCGTTTAGCCGGGCAGCTGTGGAAGGCGTCCCGCTAGAGGCACAGGCTTACGTCCGACGACAGCCGCAATCGAAAAACCCATCCGCGCTAGACATTTTTCTTAGAGAAGATCCTCTGCCAGGGGCTTTCTTCCGCGGTGCAGTCGAAGGACGTCCGGATGACTTTATTCTCACCAGAGATGGACTACCTTTCGAGGCAGATAATCGAAAATTCATCCGCGATGCTGTGGAAGCTCGCCCTGAAGCATTGGGTGAAGTCGTGGCAGCTCGACGTGCAAGTATGATAGAACTTTACATTTTCTAAACGTTTGAGCCTCCACTAATTGGAGTCTTTACCTACCAAAGATGGGTCAAGAACAAAAAGGAACAGTCCCGATCTCTTAAAATCGCCTTATGCGAAGCAAGTGGAGCAAGCGTACTTAAACTTCTTAGTGGAACGCGATACTCAAGTCCGATTTGTACCAAAAGCTAAAGTATCGGAAATCACGAAAGATTCCGGCCTGAATACGTCACAAATATTTCCTGCACTACCTATTGCTTTGAGCACAGCTGGTACCCTCGATCTAGACTGCGTGAATCACGGGAACAACTTTTATCGTGACGTAGCCAGCTGTTCGCGGTATTACAGATGTATCGGCACGATTCGGTATTCGTTCCAGTGTCCGACTCACATGGCTTTCGACAGTAATGTGCAACAATGTATAGAGGTGGATCAAGTGGACTGCAGTTTACGAGGAGCTCTGGACAGTAAGAAAGAAGAACTCGCTAGCAGAGCCGATTTCCAGCGACTGGACCAAGGTAAGGCAATACCGTCAATTACCCGCATAGTTTATTTCGTAACAAGTTGTAAGAAATGAAAAAAGGGCAAAAGGCGAAAGCCTACGTCCAACAATAATTTTTTTTTAAAAAGTGGAAGAGTAGAGCATAAGACTAGAACATAACGCTTTGTATTAGGTAAGAAGCTCGTGTGTTACATTACAAGCCGCTCGTGGTCCCGTGACGGACAAGGAAAATTCGCCCCGGAAAATATCGACCCCTTCATGTGTACCCATATTGTCTACGCATTCGCGAAAGTGGACGCTGAGAAGCTGCTGATTCGTCCTTCCGACAAATTCACCGACTTCTCCAATGGTAATGTCCACCTAACTTGAGCAATACGATTAATAATCAGTGAAACGTCTGTATCAACTTAGAACTGTACATTCGCACCACCGCGCTGAAGAAACACAACCCGGACTTGAAAGTATTGATTGGGCTGGGAGGATGGGCCGATTCCCAAACAGAAAAGTACAGTCGACTAGTCGCGTCAGAAAAGGAGACCAGGAAATTTGCGTATTACTCCACACACTATATGAGCCTATTGGGATTCGACGGGTTGTTCTTCGACTGGCAATACCCTCGCTGCTGGCAGGGCGACTGTACTAAAGGACCCACTTACGACAAAGCTAACTTTGCCAGGTTTATTAAGGTAATATTTTTTTAACAGGAATTCCATTCTGTTTTGGGGGCTAAATAAGTATTTTACCACGTTCTCAATCAATCTAGACTGTCAAAGAAATCTACAGCGGGTACTACCTACTGGCCGCAAATGTTGCTCCGTACTCGTACATCATCGACGATGCCTACGATGTATCTACACTAGCCGATTCCTTGGACTTCGTTACCGTCGCTGCCTACGACATGCACGGCAGCTGGGAATCCACCACTGGCCATTTGGCGCCTTTGAAAGGATCGTCGGGTGACCAACGTACTGCCGACGCAGCCATGTCCTACTGGGAGCGTAAAGGCATGCCCAAATCGAAATTAGTAATGGGAGTACCTGCCTATGGTCTTACGTTCAGACTCCAAAATGGAGGCCAAGCCCGACAGGGTGTCAAAGCTCAAGGTCCCGGTACCCCTGGCACGTATACAAAGCAATACGGAATGCTGGCGTATTATGAAATCTGTTCTTCCAGTAAGCAGGTCAAATTTTTTTCCGACCCAGAAATAATAAAATATTGTGTTACAGCTAAGGAAGGTGGTTGGAATATTGCGGAAGATAACGGCAACCCCATCGCTGTCAAGGGCAAAGAATGGGTTGGATACGAGACGCCCGACTCTGCTTTACGCAAAGCGCAATACATTACTGACAACGGTTATGGTGGAGCCGCCGTTTGGAGCTTAGACTTGGATGACTTTGATAACGTTTGCTGTCAGGAAGCTTTCCCCGTGGTCAAGGCTCTAGCCCGAGGTCTCCGACTACGACGAGACATTTTGAGGTCATCTTGCGAGAAACCCCTCATTCCACCCACACCCGAGCCTTACGTCAACAATGCTCATCGCTGCTCACCCTGGGAGCCAGAATTTTGTATTGGTGCAGCTCTCTTAGAAACACTGAAAGCCGCAGAAAGTACATACGTAGATTATAACAAGAACTCTAAGAATAAACCTTTTTTTTTTAGAATTCGTGGAAGACACACTGACTTATCAACCCATTCCATCCACCCCGCCTACTTCGACACAGAAGCCATCGACTACCACCACTACTCAGAGTACTACGACTCAAACAACGACCACCACCACGACGGCTAGTATCACTACGGAAGCGACTGTCACTTCTACAGACGCCACCACGACCAGTACCTCCACTACTACAGCAAGGCCCGTAACAGTCGCACAGCAAACCACCACCACGGCCCGACCGGCGGGAGAAGTACAAGGCTGTTCCCAGCATGGTGCGTACCTGCCGGTACCCAACCAGTGCGGCGCATTTGCGCGCTGCATTCACGGAAAACTTGAAATTAACCTTTGCTCCTCGGGTTTGCACTGGAACAGCAAAGCGCAGCTTTGCGACTGGCCACAATCTGCAGGATGTGTGGAAAGTAACCAAGCCGGTAGGTTGCAGTAATTATACTGGGAGTATAGCGTAGCTAATAAGGCAATGTAGGTACCGCTGGTATTTCGACCGTCACCCAAGCTACTACCAAACGACCCAAGCCTGCCGTAACAGCACCGCCACAAGGCAGCTCTACGTCATGCCAAGAAGGGCAATACTACCAGGCTGATAAGGATTGCTCTTCATACCAAATCTGCAGTAATGGAAGGCTGTTCCGCGTGGATTGCCCTAACGAACTTCATTTCAATTTGCAGACAAAAATCTGCGACTGGCCGGATCACGCTCAATGTCCTTGGGCTAACAGTGAGTACCTCGAGTATTACTCCAAAATTTCTGAAAATATAACACACTTGGCTTGTAGTTAAAAAGATCTCAAATCCTCGCTCATGTACCGGCTCTTCGTTCCTGAGAGACCCTACGGACTGCAGTGCATATCAAGTTTGCGTCCACGGTCTGCTGCAAACATTCTATTGTCCTCCTGGATTGTACTGGAACGCTGTAAGAAATATTTTAAAATGCAGTTCAGAGCAATGATCAAATGTTATTCAGGGAAATAACGTTTGCGACTGGCCCAGCAATGTTGACTGCGATGCACCAGCAAGTACGGGTAGTTCGACCCAAGCAACCACCTCAGCACCCGCTCAGACAACTGGTATTACTGCAAGTACCACCGCGCGTCCAGTAGCTACTCAACCCACTATCAAACCTATTACAGCGACACCTATTGTCGAAGGTCTCACAGGTAAAAAAAAAGAAATTCCTTGTGACTGCACACTAACTTTTTTGGTATATTTTTTTATAGACGACTTCAAAGTTGTCTGCTACTTTACCAACTGGGCTTGGTACCGTCAACCTAAGCCCGGATACCTACCCAGTGATATCGACCCTCAACTTTGTACCCACATCATTTATGCATTCGTTGTCTTGGATGGAACAAACCTGGTCATCCGCGTGCACGACCCTTGGGCTGATATTGATAACAAATTCTTCGAGAAGGTAACCGCCCTTCGTAAGAAAGGTGTCAAAGTACTGGTAGGCTTAGGCGGTTGGAATGACTCCCAAGGCGATAAATACAGTCGGCTGGTACATAGTCCTTCTGCTCGTGCCAAGTTTATTCAAAATGCTCTGGAATTTATTGACAACTACGGATTCGATGGTATGGATCTTGACTGGGAGTACCCGAAGTGCTGGCAGGTAAATATAATTATTCGAGTATCGTGAACACAGTATTGACACCCTGTATTGCCTCCTTCTGCAGACTGATTGCAAAAAGGGACCCGCATCTGACAAAGAAAACTTCGCCACTTGGGTCAAGGAACTGCGAGAAGCCTTTAAGCCCCGAGGCTTGTTACTCTCTGCTGCCGTAACTCCGTCAAAAACCATTGTTGACGAAGGTCCGACAAACGAACACCCAATTGTAACATTCTTTACCTTCAACATTTTCCGTTTGTTCAGGTTACGATGTCCCTGCCATTTCTCGCGACTTGGATTGGATCGCTGTCATGTGTTACGACTACCACGGCCAATGGGACAAGAAAACTGGTCACGTGGCGCCCTTCTACCTCCACTCAGAATCCAGCAACGCGTACTACAACGCCGTAAGTTGACTTCATGGTGAAACATTTTCTTTGAAAATTAATTTATTCTTAATTTTTTTTTTAGAACTATACAATGAATTACTGGATCAGACAAGGTGCCGATCCCCGTAAGCTCGTTATGGGAATGCCTACTTACGGCCAGTCCTTCACGTTAGCCGAAGCCAGCGTTAACGGACTTAGCGCTCCATCGTACGGCGGCGGTGACATGGGCGAATCCACTGGAGCTAGCGGTTTCCTGTCGTATTACGAGGTACGTGTCTCTCATTACCCAAACTATTGCCTTTAAAATGAAAATTGGATGACACCAGATCTGTGAGCGCATCCTAAACCGCGGATGGACTGTAGTAGAAGATCCCGAAGGCGCTATTGGTCCTTATGCTTACAAGGGTAACCAATGGGTCGGTTTCGACGACGCAAACATGATCCGTCGTAAGTCCCACTACGTAGTACAGAACAACCTCGGTGGCGCCATGATCTGGGCGCTCGACTTGGACGATTACAAAAACCAATGCGGCTGCGAATCTTATCCCTTGTTACGTACCATCAACCGTGTATTACGTAAATACCCTGGTCCTGACCCTCTCTGTGATATCACTGGTAATACGAGTTGCACGCATTCCAAAGTATTGCACAAAAATACATTGTGATCCTACCTTAGGAAATATGCCAAGCACAACGACACCCGGATCAGCTGTAACAGCACCGGCAACTACTACTTCCGTTACCCTACCTAGTACGACTACAGCTGTAGCACCGCCTACCAGTACTTCCGCAGTACCAACAAGCACTACTTCCGCGGCACCAGCGTCTACTCAAACGACCACTTCTGGACCGGTACCATCTGCTTCTCCTTCTACAACAGTGCAACCTGAAGTGCCGTCCACTCCTGGAACTTCTCCAGTAGTAGCGGAAGATAAGTACAAAGTCGTATGCTACTTTACAAATTGGGCGTGGTATAGGTAAGAGTAGCGTATGTTATCTTATACCTTTCAGTAATACTTTCGTTACTCAGGCCCGACTTCAAGTATTACCCCAGTAACATCGACCCCGATCTTTGTACCCACATTGTGTACGGTTTCGCCGTACTCGATTATTCCGAGCTGACCATTCGATTGCACGATTCGTGGGCCGATATCGATAACAAATTCTTCGAAAAAGTGACCAACTACCGTAGCAAGGGTATCAAGGTCCTCATCGCCTTAGGCGGATGGAATGACTCCCAAGGCGACAAATACAGCCGTTTAGTGAATAACCCTGCCGCTAGGGCCAAGTTCATTAACCATGCTTTGAACTTTGTTGAAACGTATAACTTTGATGGTTTGGACTTGGACTGGGAGTACCCCAAATGCTGGCAGGTAATTAATTACTATTCTAACCCGAAGTGAGCGACTGGAAACTACTGGTAATTTTCTTAGGTTGATTGCAGCAAGGGACCGGCTTCGGATAAACCTAGTTTCGCTCTCTGGGTCAAAGAATTACGCGCCGCTTTCGCTCCCAAAGGATACTTACTGACAGCGGCCGTTTCTCCTTCTAAGAAGGTTATGGATGAAGGTAATAGATATTCGAAGTAACTGATCAATACTTCACGATACGTTTTGATAGGATACGACGTTCCTGCTTTGTCTCGCGATTTGGACTGGATTGCCGTTATGAGTAAAATAGGACCTTTCTTTATCTTTCTTCAGAGACATAATTACATACTGATTAAATTTTTTTTAGCATACGACTATTACGGTAACTGGGATAAGAAGACAGGTCACGTAGCTCCACTTTACGACTACCCCGGATCTCCTTTCGATTACTTTAACACAGTACGTATTTAATTTTTTTTAACTTTAGAGACTTTGTTAAGAAATTTAGAAGAAACGCGCATGGAGAAAAAATACTCGCAATATGTGTGCATTCTAAATTACCGGAAAAAATCTTTCTCTAGAATTATACCATCAACTACTGGATCAGTCAGGGAGCTGATCTCAAGAAGCTCGTAATGGGAATGCCCATGTACGGTCAGTCCTTTACATTGGCCAATCCAAGCAACAATGGTCTTAACGCCCCAGCGATAGCTGGCGGAGAAGCTGGTGAATTTACGCGCCAAGCAGGATTCTTGTCCTACTACGAAGTAAACATTCTACTTAAACAAAACAAATAACATATCGGTCACTTTTTCAACAATTACTTACCCTATTTGTTTATACCATTTATCTTTCAAAATATCACGTAGCTAAGTCGGCGCATTTTCTAATTTAACTACTTGTCATTAGATTTGCTACAAAATCCAAAATGGCGGTTGGACTGTTGTCAAAGATCCTAGCGGTGCTTTAGGTCCCTACGCTTACAAGGGTAACCAGTGGGTTGGTTTCGATGATGTAGACATGATCCGCCGGAAGTCAGAGTTGGTACGTGCCAGAAGAACCTGAATTACATATGTTAATATCTCTTTCGACTAAAAAGGTGCGTACTATGGGTATTGGTGGAGCTATGATCTGGGCCCTCGATCTGGATGACTTCAGGAATCGTTGCGGATGCGAGGAATACCCATTGCTCCGTACCATCAATCGTGTCTTGAGGAACTACCCTAAACAGGACCCTAAGTGTACCATCAGCTCACGTAAGTAGAAATACAAGATCCCAACCTCTCTTTTAAACGGCCGGTACTCCATACAGAACCTGGCAAGTACACGCCTAGCCCGGTACCAACAACAGTACCAACGACAAGTGTCACCGAAGTAGCCGAAGGTAGCTGTACTATGGGACAATTCAAGCCTCACCCAACCAATTGCGGACAGTATTATCAATGCTTGTACGGCAAATGGAATGCTCTATCTTGCCCAGCTGGATTGCACTGGAACAAGGTAATATTCACTCCATCGCGTAAGGTATACGGAAAGTATATTCCTAAATCGTCATTTTAGGATCACTGTGACTGGCCAAATGTCAGTGGATGCGTATCTACAGGTACCGGCACTGTCACGGAGACTACAACGACTACTCTACCAGCCAGTACTACCTCTACGACTAATGCGCCGTCATCCACGACTACCCAACCCTCTACTAGTGTACAATCCACCTTGAGACCTCCAGTCGGTACCACCCAACCATCGAAACCCCCAACATCTGCAACCGGGTACAAAGTAGTGTGCTACTTTACCAACTGGGCTCGATACAGGTACCTGAACTGTTAAATACAATAGAACCTAGCATCCTTAATTATGCCTATGTTTTACCGTGTAGATCTGACGGTGGCAAATACTTCCCTGAAGATATCGACGCCGATCTCTGTACCCACATCGTCTACGGGTTCGCGACCCTTCACCCTACCAACTTGGTTATCCAAACCCATGACGCTTGGGCCGATATTGATCTGGACGGGTACGGAAAAGTTGCCGCGTACCGTCAGAAAGGTATCAAGGTCATCCTTGGATTAGGAGGCTGGAATGACTCAGAAGGTGACAAGTACAGCCGACTGGTTAACAATCCGTCTGCCAGAGCCAATTTTATTCGCCATGCGCTGGACTTTATCGAAAAATACGGGTTTGACGGTTTGGATCTCGACTGGGAATACCCGAAATGCTGGCAGGTACACTCTATCCCTACGTTGATACTTTTTCTTAAACTTTTTTTGTGTAATTTTGTTTGCGCTTTGTCATAGTAAATTGCTTAACTAACGGTACTTACAGGTGAACTGTGAACGTGGCCCTGTGTCTGACAAACAAGCGTTCGTAGCTTGGACGAAAGAACTTAAAGAGGCATTCCAACCTAAAGGTTACCTACTGACCGCGGCAGTATCTCCTTCCAAGACCGTTATTGATGAAGGTACATCCTACAAGTTTTCTTCCTTTATTCTTCTTTTCTAATGTAGTTTCCTTTTTTCTCCGCACCCTGTTGAATATTCAAAGGTTATGACGTGCCTGAATTGACCAAATACTTGGACTTCATTTCCATCATGACATACGATTATTTCGGTCATTGGGATAAACGAACCTTCCATGTGGCGCCACTGTACTTCCATAGCGAAGCTGACAGCGCATACTTCAATGTAGTAAGTGAGCCCTATGCCTTAATTAGCAGTAAATTACTCGCGCCGGACACATCTCCAGCTGTGCTAGACAGTTTTTATCGCTAGCTATAAATCTCTTTCGTTTATTTCGAAATTCCCACATTGGCGTAGGAATAGTCCATTTAATCACTAGATGGAACAACTTTGCAATGCCACTGTGGTTGTTACCTAAATCAATCTCCCGATGGCGTGTAAAGCATTTCCGTTACTTTCAAACTTTAAAGAAATGCGCTTCGAATGTGAAGCGAAAATATTTTTTTTTCAAAGATGAAAAGTATCTCGTGAAAGTTTTATATAAGACTGATAACACTTTCGTTTCCTTTATATAGAACTACACCGTGAACTATTGGGAACGTCAAGGAGCCGATAAGAAGAAACTTATCATGGGCATGCCTATGTACGGTCAATCTTTCACACTCAACAATGTCGCAAACAATGGACTGAATGCACCGGCCAGTCTCCCAGGAGAAAGAGGGCAGTTCACTGGACAAGGAGGATTCCTGGCCTATTATGAAGTTCGTGGTCAAATTTTTCACTTCCTTTCGTGATACTGAAGCTTTCACTAAAAAATTATTTCTCTTAGATTTGCGACAATATACAAAATAAGGGATGGACAGTCGTTCAGGACGACGAGGGAGCGATAGGTCCGTACGCTTACAAGGGCAACCAATGGGTTGGCTTCGATGATGCAGATATGATTCGCAGAAAGTCTCAACTCGTCAAAGATCTAGGTAAGATTGAATCCCTACCGTTAACTTATATTTTCTTCGAATAATCATAACAGAAAGCTGAACTGATCTAAAAGGAAGTGAACCTACTAGGGAAGGCTCTAATTCTAAAAACTAAAAATAATATACTGAAAAAAAACTAAATTAACTACTGCAAAGTCTGTTACTCGCAAAATGTACCAGTCACGATTACTCATGAAATTACTCAACGACACATTCAGTCAATAGGATCCGTGAAATATGGCTGCATAACGAACACAAGATTTTAATTACACGAGTGGTAATTAACGTAGATGATTGCAACAAGGAAAGTCAAGTCCACGGACTATTTTGCTAATCACTGGTAGAGAGATTTTCTCACAAAACATAAATCGTCGCTATTCTAGCTTACTCAAAACTGTTCGTAATTTACGAAAGTCAAGTTTTTTTCAGTTACAAGTTTCGAACATTTTAATTCATTTATTAATAATCTTAAAATATTGAAATTAGGTATTGGTGGTGCGATGATCTGGGCCCTTGATTTGGACGACTTCACCAATCGCTGCAACTGCGAAGCCTACCCCTTACTACGTACGATCAATCGAGTGTTGCGAAGTTACCCGGGACCCGATCCTCAGTGCCGCGTCTAAAGCCTTTTTTCACATTGGAAGAAATCTTTACGAACGGCAGTCAGTGCAAATATTTTGCTGCTCTCAACAAAGACTAACACAATAATTCCCTAACAGGGAACAAATGTTTTCTACATAAAAAAAACTGAGAGAGAATCTTTGAGTGCTTCGTGCCAACATTTTCTCTCCAAACTGGGTACGGTGATGGATTTTTTGAAACAAAACGTTTGTTATTTTCGGGCGAATAGTGTTTTCCTCTCTTCCTCTCGGGGATGTTTTTCCAAATGATTGTTTGTTTTTAGTACGTTGTTTCTAAGGGTGAGCAGGGTAAATACTGTGCTCTCTTTAACATGTATTTTGTAATTTTAAATAAAACATTTGTTTTTTACACAGACTGCAAGTCTTCTCAAAGTTTGCCATACTTTCCTCTCATTAAATGTCATTCTCATCTTTTGCATCTTGTTTTAAAAGAGTTTTAAGGGTTTTTACCACCTTGAAACCTTTTCATATCATTACTTGACTTTATAGCAATTAAATTTCCCATCCCAACAGCAAATTTTTTTTCGGTACAAGAAGAAAGGACGTGATTGTTTTTCTAGAATTAGGAAACCTAATATTTGTTAATCCCAAACAGCCTTACTCGGTGGAATTGCGGCAATTTGGGTAAAAGGACGACAATCAACGCAACCAAGTTGATTATAAAATGCGTTGAATCGTATTTTGTGTAGAAACTTGCCAACATAAACCTAGTAAGAAAAGAAACGCATTAGTATCGAACAAAATAGAACCATTTATATGTATCGAATAAAAGAGAACCACTTATATGTATGATAGTATTATTGTTTTTATTTTTTAATCTATCATTTTCTTCGGAATATGGGTCTACTTACAAAACCACCGGAACGACTGTCAGGAACTTCCGAGTGGCAGTAAACTGCTCTCCGTAATCGATTTGCTCCCAATGTGTGAGTAATCGCGCTTTGCCTTGATCTAAAGGCTCCCATGGGGCCCCTTTTAGTGTGTGCAACAAAAGTAGCATCAACTGAAAGAATAAACACCATTGTTAGTCACGTGTCTAGCAATTCGTTTGTTTGAGACATCTATTCTACTTTTAATATTTACTTTTCCATTTCACATCTTGCTTCAACTAATACCGAAACAAAGTTACGATCAAAATAAAACATGGCTAAAAAATATAATGTTTCAAAACCCAATGTTTTTAACACCGCACTTGATCAGTATGCAAATTTTCCCCTAGAATTTATTATTTTTTAAGTATCCGGCGATACGGGTATTCAGAGATCTACCACTCCTTTGGAAGCTAAACTGCTTTGCTAGGCTTAACCTATGCATTTACTAAAGATTCAACACTGGACTTTAAAAACTGCTACCGAGTTCAAATTAATGTGGTGCGAATAGTAGTTCACTGTACCCCCATCCACCCTTAATAAATAATCACATCGTAAGGATGATTACTACAATGTGATAACGACTTCCGGCATCTATTGCCCAGATCGAAACGATGTGATAAACAGATACTGACGAATGACAAGGGGTTTCACTTATACAACTGCACGTTAACCCCAACGCCTTTTTTCGTTAGAACACCATTAATACCTATGAAACTTATTTTTTACAGCACAGTTACGATTCATAACGCCGCACACGTGTTCGGATACGCAAAACGTTACAAATGTCTCTCATTTCGGTGACTTTGACAAAATCTTGAAATTTTTATGCATGCCACGAATATGTATCCCACACAAGTTCACCGTACTTCCAAATAGTCTAGATTTCGTACAAACTGCTTCGGCGCTTAAAACTCCCAATATAAGAAAATCAGTTTCTCATGAAGGATAACTAAAACGACGCAAAAGATTTCCACGTAAAAAAAAGGTATTCGATTAGAAAATAGTCCCGAAAAAATCTGAATTTTGTCACTGCCATAGTGCTGTCGCAGACTTCAATGAAAATGGCAAAATACATTTTTTGGAGGACACCTCTTCAATGAACACTAACAATTATGAATCAAACTTTGCTGTCACGAAAGATTAAAAAACAAACATGTAACGATGTGTAATCGCTGAAGACATTTCATGCGTAATTATGGGCGTAAGTTCCCGTGAGAGAAATGGGCTAAACTGCCGCCTTAATCCGTTTCCTCCACTAACACAAATTGAAAATGTATGTGGAGATACGAATCATCTACGAAACAGTCGGTTAGCCTAATCTCATGACGGCCTTGTGGCATACTCACACCTACAAAGTAAGGTGAAGATGTAATTTGCAAGCCGCAGTGATAAATACCGTCAGTGGAGACAAGTTAATTGACAAGTTGCTAATCAAATACAAAAGGAAGCGGCGGTGCTGAAAACCTACATTCTTAAACAGGAATCCTCTCTTTTCTAACACATTTCAAGACGGTTTTAAAATGAAAATAATCAATAATAAAACTAAATATCAGAATGCTCTGTTGAAAAGAATACTTGTCACCTAGTTGCTCTGCCTTTTGTAACACCACTTATTTACTTTCTCTGATCGTAAATCAGCAGAACAAGCCAGAACATTTCTTACGTAGTCACTACGTCACGACTCAGGTGTGTCGGCTTTACGTACGTCGCGCGTGTGAATAGGCCCTGACTAGACTTTTTCTGAAGAAAAAAATGCTGACACCGTTTAATTTACACAGTTGTATCCTATCCCCGGTCGGTCCTTTAAACTGGCAATTTCCAACGAAATCTGTTTAAAAAACCCTCAAATTTTCTTTATCTGTCAAATATTATTTGTCAAAAATATAAACAGACAATATGCCTTAAAAGAATAAGGTAAGACGCTGGCTGTATCGAATTACAGTATCATAATGGATTCACTGAATCCATTATAACTTTAAGCTAACAATAATGTAGTAACGGATTCAATTTACGTTTGAATCCGACTCAAACGCAAATTGCGAGGTACTCTGCGCTTGTCAATATGTGGAAGAACAGAGCTGGGCTAGGAATTGATTACTCAGATGTCCATACTAAAACAAAAGCTACAAAATATCGGCGAGAAAACTTCAGCGAAAATTTAACAGCAAAGTTACGGAAAATACCGATGTTAACAAGAAACTCGTAAGTGTAATAAAATGGTTCTTCAGCTTTTTTCCGTTACGGTACAAAATGTGTGGCAAATATTTCTTTCATTTTCTACTAAAGAAAAAATATACAGACATCAACAGAGTGAAAACTATAGTTTTCATTGCAAGATTTGTAAATTTTGACCTTTTACTGCGCTATGTTTGACTTACAGCACTGTGTAAGATGTTTGTGAGTGTCCAAGCTGTTGCTACGCTAAACATGGGAATGCACAGGAGTATCAAATGGAGCAGCAAAACTCCCAATCCGTATGTTAACCACATGCCTTTACTGTTGAGCCAAGAACTGTTAGGGTTAACATCTCCGTGACCACCGACAATCATCCTAAAATAAAAATTCCATCAGTATAATACTTTTCTCTTTGATATCAAGGTAACCTTCTTCAATGAACACAAGTCGTTTTAACAGAAATTAACCTTCAAACATTCACTTCAGACTTGTGCGATATTTTTTGTAAACGCCTTGAAAGGAGGAAAGAAACTGGTTTAGTAGGTTTGCAGTGTCTGATTAGAAGGAACTAAAATGACTAAAAAACTGCTGACTAGGGCGACGAATGGAAAGGATATAAGGATGCGATGAAACCTTGTGTCCCAGCACCAGCTGGGAGAGGATAAAAGAAAAAATTTAATCATTTTCAAGGTGGAGCGGATGCGTTGTAAAGTGTCTTATTGTACACTACAGGAAAGGTACGGTATAGTATCATAGGTATAGCACGTAAGGAAAACTGGGGTGTATAATGTGTCTGAAAAGAATGAGTCAACATGTCACTTGGGGAATGAGTTAGTCTAACTTTACCTTGCGAAAGGGGAAAAATGTTTTTATGGGGCTGACGTGGCGCACTTTTTCAGGAGCTGTATTGCTGACAAATACAGGAGAATACTGGATGCAAATTGTAATGTCAAATGGGTGATAAAATGATCGGAATTCCACTGCAAAATAAAGGAAATTGAACTGCTAGATAGAACAGCCGAATGTTCGCACTTAACTTGCAAGGCTAGCGTTTCTGTTGTGTTAGAAGTGCGGGAAAAAAACACAAGAGGCGCTTATTTCGATTTCCCGCGCTTTGTTTTGAAAACAAACAAACAACTTTTAAATTAAAAGAGACAAAACCTACGTAGTAAAGGTTTTCGGGAATATTAAGTCTGGTGTAAAGGAAACCGCAGGGAAATATTTCCAGCTAAAGAAAGTCAGCTTTAAATTAAGCGTAGGGTTTTTCTACTTTTTCGGAAGGTCTAAGTCATAAATGGCGTAAACCCAGGTGAAAAAAACACTGATTAAGTTGCTGAAAAGCACTGAAAGTACGAAATTTAATTACATTTTGAATAATACTTTAGTTTCAACCTTCTCTTCTTGGTCGTTGAGTCGCCTTCTGGGTGTTGCTTGAGTTTTAAGTAATGGTATTATTAGCACTTTAAATTTTCTGCAATAAGATGTAAGCGAGAATGACAAGTTAATGTTAGCCACAAAACGGTTTTGAGTATTATCACAACCAGCGGTGAACTCGAAGCGTCTCGAGCGTTTCAACACCTCTGCGCACACTTTTATACGACAGAGTGAATCACAGCAAGCAAATTTAAATTCAGTTGACAAGGGGAAGGGCAAATGATTTTTCTGTTCTCAAGTGTGAGTCTAGCAGTGCAACAGATCAGGGAGAAAGAAGTTTCCAGTTCTCTTGTGTTTTGCATCTGTTTTACTAAAACAGATGCAGAAGAAAAAGTACCTAAAAGTTACTAAAAAAACAGCGTTTTGCCTGTGAGACTAGAACAGTTTTAGTCTCGCAGGCAAAATGCTGGTTTCTTTCATGTAATTGTATCTCGTTATACCGTATAATGGATGCAGGACTGTGAATCCCTATAAATGAACAGTGACTTTTGTTACAGTGAAAAATAATCCATCCAGAATTCAAATAAACACTTTTATTTCGATTTAGTTCACCAAATCGAGAATTGCAAGCTTAAATTTGACAAAGATTACTGTTTCATTCAATGACTTTAAGTAAAGTAATTGGATTCTTCATTTGAAAGTAAATACGTATTCATAGCATTAGTTACACCGCTGAAGCTTTAACTGGAACCCAGGCAATCAGTAATATGCTTAAATTTTACATTCAGACAATGGTTGTTAGAAACCTACTTCAGCTTTGACCCACAAAAAGGCACCGGGAATTGTATCACAATGAGTTTTCCAATGTGTTGTCACTTAATATAGAAAGAGGCAGTGCTGGGTTTAAGAGCAACGGTTCTGCACAAATTCATCTACTTCTACTTTCAAGAACTGGTCAGACAAATCGTTCGTCAACTTCCACACTACAGTCTCGAGAAAATTCTCTTCATTGCGAATAAAGATGACCTGTTTCCGCAGACAATCATCGCATACTTGCGGAACTTGTTTATGAAGACCAGCGTTGGCATAGGCCACGCTATCCGTTACCAATGTCATAATTGCCTTGATATCCAAAGTATGACCATGTAGCAGTAAATAATGGCACAGCGTCCGTACGAACCACGATCCTACCAAACACATGTATATAAAATTAGTTTTGGTTTTCAAGGGTAGCTCAAGCTTACCACTTGAAGTGCTTCTATATGACACATATCCCCTTACGGTAGACCACGCTTCATAAAAATTCGAGAAATCAGGAATCAATACCGATGCCATAGCTCCGTCTGTCCTTAAATCGCTAAGCTTGAATCCCACTGGGAATAGAAACATCCATGGAATTAGTAAGAGGAAAGAAATCATATCGAAAACTCCAAAAAATATAATTAAAAAATACACAAACTATGATAAAAATAACAGAAATATATTAAACTCTATGAGATAAATTACTAACAACACATTGTACAATATTTACCTTGACTTTCGTCTCCTTGACAAGCTTGCATAAAGAATAACTTCGGCTTTTGGGCCAGACTAGGGCATCTCGTCGCCGAGAAATTCGCTTTGAGTTCGCGTAAACTCACCGGGATGCGATCTGTCCCAAACACGTGTCCTAATGTGTGACAAAACGCAGAAGTAAGACAACTAACGTTACCTTATAACATATTCATACAGTTCCATACAAAATTAATAATACAAAGTGCGCTTTACACACTAATGGACATAAGTAAAGTATACTTCTATTTTTTACATTCCAGTTCCAAACACTTGAACGTTAATTTGTACGACCGAACCACAGCTGATAAACACCCTGATGGCAGAGCAGCGGTTCTTAAACCGTATGCCGCGGCTCCCTGGTACGCCCCTGTTGTAGGGGCACCGTGACATGATCCAATATTTTTAAGTGAAATTAATTTTTATACAAGTAGTTTTAGGACGGAGCCTCGCGGCACAAGCCTCGAAACGCCAACGGCGAAGCGAGGATTACAAGTTTGAGAATCACTGCGCTGAAGTAAGTTTCATACAATTCTTATGTAGAAAAAAAAGCAACTTTACCTTCTTTGCCATGGGAAAGGATACAAACTATCAGAGCAGAGAAATCTTTAAACGATGAGCGGGACAAATCTTGGAAGAACTCTCGCAAATCTCTGCTGGTCATATCTTCTTTCACAGTTACGTTACAATTCAAGGACAAGAATGTTCGGTGCAGCAGTTCACGATCGTAATTCGTCCCTAATCGATCCTCCAGATTCGCCACCATATACTAACGCATAAATATATCATGTTCTATTCTAACGTTGCACAATCCCTTATTATGAAACTGAGCCTTTGAAAACAATTTACTTGATAAAGTTGGTGATCTTCCGGTCGCCGATCGAATGTCTTTTGGTTGATAATGATACATTTCCCCGGATTTATCATGTTAAATTTCGGCACCATTAATAACAAATCCGCCATGGAAACCTTCAGCGAGGCATCTGCGCTCAAAACGCGGGTTGACGCCAAGCTAACCGATTCGATTGCACGTGTACCGGGCAAGTAAACGCACAAGTCTTCTCTGCGTATGTCCCGCAAGCTGGCAGCCAAGAGCTCATACTCCGAGTCGAATATATTTAAACCCAGGAAAATGCTCATGGGAATTTCTAGGTACTTGAAATACGACAAATCGATCGCCATGCGTGACTGTCGTCTCTCTGATTCACCAACTTGTTGTGAGTATCGACTTTGCACGCGTTTAATTAACTGCTGACCCTCTTGGAACGTTAACTGATCAATCAGTTTGAAAAGCGCTTTGCGGTGAACAGGCAAATACGTACAACTGTCCGAAACAAGACGTTGGAACATTTCTTGACTAACGCCAAGCTCATCCAAAAGCTGATGGTGTTCTAGCAAACATAAGGCTTCAATAATCTGTGTGTTGAGAACGTGTCTGTCGGAAACGATTTTAGACCAGGGTGAAATTATTAATCTTTTCCAGCTTAGGACTTCATCAGAGGAGGAAATGGTTCCTCTGGATGGAGGCTGGGGATTTCTTTGCTGGCTTTCATAATACTTGCCGGCGGGAATGGCATTGGCAGCGAAAGTGTTGCAGTTATCGAAGACCAAGAAGCCGAAAGCGATATGATCGCAGAATAGGAGGTTATCCTCGATCTTTTTTATAAACTCGGGCGTTATTTCGTGTTCAAAAACACTGGTCGGAGCCTGTGTGTCTTGCGGAATCTCCGTACCTTGAACAGCTACGGAATCTCGTCTTACAAGTTTTTCCATGGTCAGACCGATTTAGGTTCACCTACGTAAGAACACTGGCGACGTAGTTTTTATGTTTGCACAGGTAAGCTTTATAACGCTGCGTTTTAACAACCTAGAGTAGCAAAATAATGTTACAAAACGAAAAAGTTATAGACAGATGAAAGTTGTTTTTCTTACGTGCACTAGGCGTTTCCACCACTTCTTACTGTCTTTGCAATGCCAAATCTGTGTAGACTCAAGATCGAAGAGGCGCGGTTTCGTTCTGCATTTCTTGCTTCTAATTGGTCAGCACACTTCTGTTCACTGGACTTCCAACATACCAAATGAAAGTTTTCAAGTTTTTCTACAAACCTTCTTATGCTTATTTTCGTTACTTATGATTACGTTGTTACTCTTAGATAATAAGACTGCTTTTACAGACTGACCTTGGTTGTATCTCCAATCGTTGTCTTTTTTTTTCTTTTCTCTGCGTTTGTTTACAGTGTCCCGTCTTCGTCACAGTGTCCCGTCTTCGTCAGTGTCCCGTCTTCGTCACTGCATTCTTCTCGTACTTTCTAATCTCCAGCTATTTATAATAAAGTAAAGAAATTTATCACCGCGTAGTGGAAAAAAGGTTTGGTTGGTTGGTTTTAGCAATCCATGTCGCTGCTGCGTTACATTATCGCCTTCGTCATTCTTTTCTTGAACGTCACACAATTTCATCCTTTACATTAATTCTAAAATCTGTTTGTGTGGAAGAAAGGTTTCGCTTCATTACAGTACGTTAATATCTCCAAAACCACCAGAGAATGAATATAAAAGAAAAACTCACGCATTCGCATTCAAACATCACATCTCCCATATGAGAGTATGGTTAAAGAAAACCATAAAGGCGAAAAGCGAGACAATGTACTGCTGTACAGTACTCGGCACATAAAACGACCCAAATAAACCGTTCTGAACGATCCATCGATCCCGACTGGTTGACAAAATTAAAGTTCTACTACACTTACATAACATGTTCTGAACAATTCCATTCATGGATTTCAACCAAAAAGTTTACGAAACAATAAAATTGTCTGCTCTGAGGTACCCAGAAGTTTCATCATTTTTATTGCGTACGGTGAAAATAGGACGAATATTTTTTGTGCAGATGAAGTTGAAAGAAGAATATGAGAACGGAAAACCACGTTGATCGACATGCGCACTCACTTGTGAACATCTTAACTCTATCCATTTACTTCCGCTCATCCAACACACTAAGTAAAAAATCGAACAAGGAATTCTTATAATATATTCTATCTACGCCATTCTATACGAAAACGAATTTGATCCCTAACTACGCAGTTTTATACAAAGTTTCCGAGTCCAAAACAACATAATAATTGGAAGCGTCATCTTCTTCTATAGACTCTCCGTCGTTAGAGGTCTCTGGTTCCACCACGCTGGCCGGTACCACCACAACGTCCATTTGTTGCTTTCTGAAACTTCCCGTCACCTTACCAGCCTCGTGGGCGGCTTCGTGCTCGTGCAGTTTCTTATTGGTATCAAAAATCCGATGGCAATACTTGCACTTACGGACGCCCAAGTGCCGGTACTTGTGTTTGTAATAGTTGCCTTGGCTACTAAAGGCGTGGCCACACCATTCGCAAACGTAAGGTTTGATTTTCAAGTGACTGTTCATGTGATTCGTCAGCATTTGCTTGGTCGTAAAACTTTTGTCACACATAGTACACATATGAGGCTTCACTTCCAAGTGCGTGATGGCATGGCGGCTGAGTGCCGCTTTAGACTTGAACATCTTGCCGCAAGTGGCGCAACCAGCGGGTTCCCGCGCTTCTTCGTGCGTCTTCCTATGCTCGCGCCACACTTCCTCCGTTTCGAGCACTGCGTCGCAGGTCTGGCACGGGTACAGCCCATCCGCGTTGCAATACACTTCCGCCTCCTTTTGGCCGATATGCAAATCTTTGGCATGCTTCAACAAATCGCCCAAACTAGGGAAAACGATACTACAAGTCTGACAGACTTCCTCTTTGGAATTATGCTTCGTTTTCTTGACATGCGCTTGCTCAAAATGCTGCTGGGCAAATTCTTCGCTGATGAACCGCTTGGGGCATTGCTGACACCAGAAGTCGCCCTCGTCGTCTGCCCCGCGGCTATCACACTTGTGTTTCATGACTTGCGACGGCCGGCAGAAGTAATACCCACAGTTGTCGCACTTGTAAAAGAAGGTCGGGTCGCGCAAATTCCGATCTTCTTGGGTATGGTTCTCCTTGTGTTCATTGACGGTCCGGTGAGACGAGAAATTCATGCCGCAAATCTGGCACGAAAACGGTTTCTCCTTGGTATGAGTCCGGACATGGTTGTTTAGCCCGCCCTTGACCCGAAACCGCTTGCCGCAAATATGGCAAATGTACGGCTTTTCGCCCGTATGGACGCGGCGATGTTTGGCCATCTGATCTTTCCGCAAAAACCTTCGATCGCACAAATCACATTTAAAGTTCCGGATACCCATGTGACCGTCTTCATGGACACGGAGGACTTTCTTCATCCTAAACCCTTTGCCACACGTTTCACACCGGTAGGGTAACTCCCCTCGGTGGATGCGTAAATGCGCCACGAGGTTCGCCCGGTAATTGAACGTCTTGCCACAGAATTCGCAAATAAACCCGTTGGGCACTTTGTAATTCTTTTTTCGACGCCCCGGACTAGTGTCTCCTGTATTCATCTCTCCGTCACCTTCCTCGTCCTCCTCCCCTTCGCCACCTTCCTCGTTACTCCTCATGGTAGCGAACCTTCGCTTCATCAATTTCTGCTTGCCTTTAGCGACCGCCCTGAACGCTTTCTTCACCGCGCTCTGTGCTTTACGTTGCTCCGCCTTCCGGCGCGCTTGCACCAACATCTTTTCCCGATTGCTGCCCTTGGAGAGATAGTGTTTGGCGACTGGTGCGTTCGTTAGCAGATGGATTTTCTTGCTGGAACGCTTGCTGGGGTAACCTTTGCGAATAAGTGCCGTAATATACGGACTGACGTACTCGAAATTGTAAAACTCGTCCAGTAACACGGTAACCTCCGGTTCGCTGGTGAGGTCGACGCCCGCTGCATCTTCTCCTTGGTCCCCTAACGACTCTTGATGGCTACTATCATCCGCCTCGTACAGATCATGCCGATCCAAGACCTTAAAATCGAGTTCTAACGAAGGGAGAGGACAGTCAACCTCCCTGACGTCATCAAACAACTCGGGTTCCGGTGTCAACCCTGCTTCTTCTATATCCTCGTCCAACGTTATTTCTTCGACCGTTGGCCTAACTTTTGGCTTGTACTGCAACACCCTATGGTTGAAAGAATTTTTTAGAATAATTTTCTCCAGAAATTTAGAACCCATTCTAGCCGCCGTGGAACTCGTCTCTGCAGCGAAACCGTACACCTTCCTAGTCCCCGGTTTGAACGGAAGATTCGGCGGGAGCACTGCATTCGTTTCCGAAACCCGAATGGGCATATCTAAGCAATCCTTGTAAATGGGCGGAGCTGGGGGCAGATCGACTTGTCCTATCTGAAACTTCCCCAAGAATTTCTTCACTTCCTCCACTTTGTCATGGGGTATTGAAATCGTGCCATGGTACAAATAATAGACCAACGTTTGCAACTCCCATGGACTGAAATCGTCCAGAATTATACACGGCTCGTCTATGTCTACAAAAGGGGCTTGACTCAAAAATTCTTTGAAATAGGGACTACCGGCGGCCAGTACCGCGCGATGGACACGGATTTTTAAATCTGGACAAGCGATGACTGTATCGGCGTACGCTTGCGAGACAAGCGCTTCGGATAGAATCGTAGCAAAGTGATCTGGATCTTTGTTGACGAAAAAGGCCGGTTTGATAGGCGTGGCCAAGGGGCGGGGTAACGCTTTCGCGTTGGAGGAATTGTTGCTATTGCTCATGGTGATTTTGGATTGTTTCACAGTCCGTTCGTACCATTCCAAGCCTTCTTTCTGTTTCATAGCGTAATACGAGTACGGTACTGCATCTTTGCCGAACAAGGTCGGTACCGCATTGGGAATGGTTAAGCGCCTTAAGGGGTTCATGAACTGGTTATCGGCGAAGTGCAAGTCACAGATACTGTAATGACGCATACTGTTGGGATCGGTGGTGTAACGCGCTAACAAATCCGTCCGACCGGCGTTGGTGAGCCATTGGCGCCCGCGTTCGAAACCCGAGAACGACATAGGTAGTTTGCGGTTCCGCACGTCCAAACTAGGCTTCTTCCGAACAGGACAGTCCAGCACGAAGCATTTCCCTGCTACGTCATCACCGTAACCTTTTTTCGAGTTGCCTGGACTTGCCACTTCGGTCGGAAGGCAGATCGGCAGAGGAGACGACTCTTCTTTGGGCTCCTGTGCAGAAGGCGTGGCTTTCAGGCGCTTGGCTTTGAGAAGATTGGCCTTAGATGAAGTTGACCTGGGACGTTTGGTGGGGGCGGAGGTGGCGACAGATTTTGACGTGAGTTTTACACTGTCGGAAGATACAGAGACGGGAGTGAGACACACTTTTAAAGTGGGCAGATCCGAGGCTTTAATAGAACCGGATTTGGAAGAAGCAGGAGGCGGTGCCGGAGGGGGGAGGAGGTGGTTCACTTCCATGGAAGTGCTAGCGGGAAGGGAGTTTTCCGATTGCTGCGAGGGATCCTTGACAGAAGACTGATCCAAGAGATCGGGAATGTCGTCTGAAGTGTAGTACACTTCAGTCGTGACGTCACTTGAGCCTTCTTCGGGTATTTCGATGAAGAAGGAGGTAGGCGGAGCCTGATCGGAAGATTCTTCTGCGGTGTCCATTGTTTTTCCTGCATAGAGCAAAAAAACACCTGTTAAACTACAAAAGACTTGAGCAGTTTATCTTTTATTTGTAAATTGCATTATTTCATACATGAGACGGCTAAGAACTATTCTTCACCACAGGCAAAAAAATCCGCTATAGTTAATATAAAAAGTTATGTTCCTACCATGTCCAATCAAAGCAACTATGCGATACTGTCATGTTGATAAGTTAAACGTAATTAGACTTTATAAGATTCTAAATATTTTCATTGACAATACAACCTGACTAATAAATAGACTATCGTGAAGTTTGGATTGACCGGATAATTTAACTGCGTATGTCATACTTCCAACTGTCGGAAAAGTGATACAAATGTAGTGTTTATTATTAGGCATACTTTACCTTTGAAACGTTTGGATTTCGATAGCTGAATATCCACACAACTGATTATATGCCGTTCAAGACATAGGAAATTTGTTTGGCTAGGGTAATTCGACGTACAGTTGTGAGTGTTATCTGCAAATATTCACTGATAAATTTAAGTTTGAAGTTTATGTAATATACCTGGTTTTAAAAAAGTAAACACCTAGATTTAACACGCAACAATTCAAAACTGGGCACAGACTTGATATAAACACAAAAGAAGGGAAGAGATCACAAGGACGCTAAACTGTCCACTCCTTGTCGACCATTTGCCAACGGAAATGAACAGCAGTGGCGCCAAAGACGACAGAGGGAGAACTACAGGAGGGAAGTTTGAAAATAGAACAGGCTTCTTATGCGACTTGCATTGAGAGCATACAGCGTCTGTAGCGCTCCTGGAGATTGAGAGTGAAACTGTTATTCAAGTACAATTACACAAGCGCCAATGTTAAAAGTGCCTACCGTCATTGCAAATTTAGTCGTTTTGTTAAATATGCGTAAGTTTTGAAGAAAATTACACGCGAATGCATGATATAATGCATGCATTAAGAAGAATTAATACATTTCCCCCCCCCAAAAAAATAGACCCAGTTTGCACACATGCCTTCCTAGAACACTATAGCTTAATGAATGCACCGGGATAAACAAGAAAATTCGGTCCATACCGAACGTATAATTCAATAAAATTACAGAGCAAACTCAAGTAAAAAAAAGTTCGAAGAAAGAAAACATCTAGTTGTAATACACCAACACAAAGGAAGAACCCGGTGTTTATTACATACTTTCGTCTTCCTTGTGTATTCATATAACAGAAAATTGTAAGCATGTCAGCCAACAAGTATGGTGTGCAGGCTTTCCTTTGTGTAATTTAATGTATAGTCTGTTTTGCAGCGTATAAGTAATTTATTCATAACTACAGGTGTGCACGATTCTTTTTCGATTAGGTCACGCTTATATGCAGTATTTATGCAACAAAAAATAATAGGCAGACTTGACATTAACTCGTCGTAATGTTAAAACACAATTTCATTTGTGCACTCTTTAATGTTAGGTCAACAGTGTTGTTTCTCGCTATAATTAGAATTTTGTGTTATACCACGCAATCTCGTATCCCAAAAAATCCCTGGTTCCAAGCTCTGGAATGGGATATCTCATCCAAGGATTACCCTTGGACGAAAACCGCGCAAAACCACCAAACTCAACTGCGCTTAAGATGTCCCAGTATTTTTCAACGTAGTCTTTGATGTCCTTTTGCGTTTCTAAGTGAACCTCTACTGCTAATTGCTTCACTTTCTTCAGAGCACCTTCTTCTATTATCTGTTTCAATACGCCCCATTCATCCCCTTCGATATCAATTTTCAAGACATCAATGACATGGTGGCCGAGTTCTCGCTTTAGGGTTGAAAACGTACGCAATTTCCAGCCCCTGCCATCTTTATCGACATTCGTTGTTCCTAAACCCGTTCGAAAGAACTTGACCTTTTCCGAACGATCGTGGTCTGCGACGTTCATGGACGGATCGAAGGCGTAAACATAGCAGCCGTATTCTGCCATTGAATCGTCAAAGGACCAGTCATTATTTATGCCGAACGAATAAATCACACAGCTTTTAGGGTCAGGAGCTATGCCATTATCCAAGCACAGAGTTTTCTGACCGTCCATGCCAACAAATTGACTCGTTTTAAAAATATGACCACCAAAGTCTGTGGGAAGTTCGCAGGCTACATTATTTGTCCAGTGAAGGTAATTATAAAAGCCATTAATTGTCTTAGGCTCCGTGCTGTACCAGTTGACTTCGGAATGAAACGCACCGTCCCTGTCGACGCTGTTCCGGTCTTGGGTAAGGATGGATATATCCGGGGCTGTTTTTATGTTATGGTGCCGTATGAACACGAAAATAACGAAGATGAACACCACGGCACTCACTACCAGAACTTTCGAAGAAATCATTTCGGATCTCGAATTCTTTGTTGCTCTGAAAATCAATGCGTTTATACGTCATGCAATCAATGCATTGAGGTTCATCGAGCGCTTGGTCACTACTAAGGTATTTTTGCTTGATTATCGGGTATGTGGCAGGGGACCAAGAGACTTGCGGTATATTACACGTATTGTTGTACCTAGTGAATGGATCAATGACACAACCAATAAAGTTGGTGATAAACTAATGTTACATTCCGGACGGTTTCGATTTTCAAGTAGACCACTCGTTTTAGACCAATTGGCAAGCAAACAGAAAGTCACTTTTCCACCCTGTGAAACGATGCTTTACGTTAGAACACCGGAGATTTACGCCATTAACCTTCGGTGAAAATAGTGTTTCCTTTACACGGTACACTCTTCAAGTGTTGCAAGTAAATGAAAGACAACGAAACTGGGAGCAACTAAATTTCTCATGCGCATACAGTGCGCCAAACTGGCAAAGTCGTTTTCGTGTAGAGTGCTTATAGAACTGAAAGAAGTGTTCTTATATTGCGCTAACGATAGCGAGAGGTCGGGTCGGAAATCGTGCTTGGAAATCAAACAACGCCCTAGTTATTGTAACAGTCTGAAGGATGGCATGCAGAACACACTGTCTCATTTAAAACCACCGGAATTGTTGACAATAATTTAAAGCAATATATAAATTTAATTTTCAGTTACTACAGTAAACTAGACCTTACATACCAGTGGTCCTGGAGTTTTAGACAATATTCATAAATTCATCAACCTTTGCCCCACCCTCTTGTTGTTCGCATTTTATTACTTTCACGATAATCTTTCTTGAGATCGCGATGTGCTGTTTAAGGATTCTTACGATGTCGCACTGGGCTGATCAAATGATTCGAACATTGCTAGTTAATTGTTGCCTTATATTAGTGATTGGTAAGTTATTCTTGTGCACATTACACATTCTAGTATGGAATTGAACATGTTCGAAATACATGTTATATTTTAGGAATTCCGAAAATTTTCTTGTAATTTATTTACAGCAACGCTTTAGCGTAGAGCGTAGAAAACGTTATAAAAAATTTCACAATCCTATAGTGGAATCATTTTTCGGTTAAATGCAGCCAAAGCTGTATCAGCAATTTTGTTTCGGAGAGATCTTGAACAGGATTTCATATTGGGGTGTTTAGGGGAGTGCTGAACTTTTATAGGGGACTTCGAAGTCGATTACAATAATACAACTTCCTTCAATACTCGCCTTTGTGAAAATACAATTTGCTATGCAATTGGTGAAAACCCACGATCCTACCTGGGTTGGGGATGGGGAATTGCAACATTTCATTTAGCTTAATTCTACAAATGAATTTTCAATTTCTAATCGAAGCAAAAACACTGAACTTATAACTCATATAAAGAATTGATAAAATTCCAATTGTAAATATACGCAAATGGAGAACAGCTTTCAACTGATAATTTTTTCATTGGTATAGTCGAGAATTTTGGAAACAGGAAGTTAACTGAACTCACTGTTAACGTTTCAGGAGGGAGGGAGAATGACTTTGCATACAGCTGAAGCTGCAAAATTGTATCCATGCAATTCATTAAAGCGTAAGAATTTCAACACTGACACGAATTATAGTGAAACCACTATGATCAAATCTTTGTAGCTTTCCACACAACTTTAAAATGCAAGGCTACTCTCATTTACGTATTTTTGGTTAAACCAGGCGATTTCATATCCCATAAAATCCGTGATTCCAACGGCTGAAATTGTACTCCTCATCCAAGGGTTTCGTTTCGATAAGAATCGCACAAAACCTGCGCGTTCGTGGGGTCCCCACGAACGCGCAGGGCCTACGGCCGCGCAACTCCCCACGAACGCACAGGGCCTCAGAATGCAGGGCCTCAGACGTGCACGACCTACGGCCGCGCAGGGCCTCAGACGTGCACGGCCCAAGGATGCAGTACCCAAGGTACTTATACTACTTGGGGAAACCCAACCAACGATGAATACACCATATTTCTGCCTGTGGGGAAACTACTGTTGGAATGTTTCAGGTACAGCCTACTGATTTTACTGAGGTGATCAGTCTAGGCAAGTAGTCGAGTCGTGTACTCTACCGCTGATATGGTAGCCAATGATTGGCTACCATCAGCGTACACTGTAAAAAAACATTGTATTTTTACAGAAAAGGTCTTGTGCAGAATTTTTAACATCCACTTTTTCTTGTAAAGAAATCTACTGTAAACTTTGTGAAACTTAATACTAAAGTCTTCGTAAAACTTATTAGAATTACCCATGTGAATCTACAAAAATACGACGTAACTACATAACAAAAACTTTTTGTTTTTTATCTATTAGTGTTTGTAACTTCTACTGCTTAAAATTTTTGTAAATTTCACAATTACTTCTGTGAAAGTGTCCACTTGGTTTAAAGTAAAATCACACAAAATTTTTGTGACCCTGTTTAGTGCAAAATTTGCTATTTTACAAGGAATTGTAGTTTTATTTGTTACAAGAAATTGATGCAGATTTAGCCAGTAAATCCGTACTTTTACGAGACTGTTGAGTTTTTGCAAAAACTAATAGTTAAATAACGCGTGTAGCTTTAAAGTTACTACACAAAAGTGTTTCGTATTATGAGCAGTAAATATTGTAAATCTGTTTGTTTTGTACGTTGTAGGATTACAACATATTTGTATTTTTCGGGTTCATTATTGTGGATTTTTTGTGGCAAACATTGTATCTCAATGCAAACTCGTTGTAATTTGGTATTGTACAATACGTTGGGTAACTTTAAAAAAGGCCATACAATTTTGTTATTCGACAGCGATACACTGAAAAAGGAAAATTCTTTCCCTCTTGCTTTCGAGCAGGGTAACGACTCATATACATTTTTTCAGCCATTTAAAAGTGGTTGGAATGTACAGGATAAATCCCAAGGATGCAGTACCCAAGGTACTTATACTTATACAAGGTACTCCCCACACATTTGAAAGGTGTATGTAGCCTACATGTTATCAAGACTTTTTCCTTCATAAATCGTGTAAAAACTTGAATAATCTGTAAACGCATCATTTCGAGCATTCGAGCAATCGAATTAGAATTTGTAAACTGTTTTTTGTGATGTAGACTTTTAGAAAATTTTTCAGTTAGGAATAAAGTTTCGAACTAATTTTTAGTGCTTGTATTGTGCATTATACCACACCATTTCGTAACAAGTAAAAAACATTTTGTCAGTACCGGGTATTTCCTTTTTAGCCCAGGGATTAACTTGGGATGAAAATCTCACAAAACCCCCCAGCTCTATGCTTCTTAAGACGTTCCAGTACTTGTCAATATAAGCTTCTACAGATTCTTGTATTTCTATATGAACTTCCACCGCAAGCTGCTTGACAGTAGCTAGAAGTCCGTCTCCTACCAATTGTTTCAAAATTTCCCACTCATCGCCTTCCACATCAAGCTTCAGGAAAGCTATGTTTCCATTATGGTGGACTAATTCATTCCTAATGGAAGTCAACTTGCGTGTCTTCCAACCACGTTCATCTTTGTCAGTGTCTTTTGTTCCCAAGCCTGTTCTAAAAAACTGAACTTTTTCCGAATGCCAGTGATCGTCTTGTTGCACGGAAGGATCGAAGGTATAAACGTGGCAACCATATTTTGCTATCGCATCGTCGAAAGAAAAGTCGTTATTGCTCCCAAAGGAATAGACGGTGCAAAAATAAGGTATAGGCCCAATACCACGGTCCAAACAAATCGTTTTCTCACCATCCAAACCAATAAACGGATAGATGCCATAAAACGTTCCACCAAAATCGGCTGATACATAGCAAGCGTAAGGATTATACCAACGAAGAGACTGGTAAAAATTTTCAATAGATGTGGGCGGCTCAGCAGTAGTGTTTTCGGAGGGATTTGGAAGCATCGCAAGTGTACACCGAGAAGAGTCAGCATGGAACCACCATACGGCAAACGCAGAGAGAAATATTAAGGTTACAATGGAGAGAATGACTCTTGCTTGGCTGAGAAACATTGCTGTACCGAAAATACTGTAATAAAGCTAATACTGCCTTCAGAAACTAACGTGCACCTGAACAGGCACTAGTGGAGTAATAGTGGAGTGGAGTGGAGTCAGTGGCGTAGGAAGGGGGGGGGGGCGGGGCGGGCCGCCCCGGGTACCACCGCTGAGGGGGTGACAAAATGGCAAAATTATGGTTTTCAAAATATATATTTTTAGTGGGCTCATGACACTTATTTGAACAAATATTTTATAAAACGAGTAACTGCTTTGTCTGACAAGTAATAAACCTAACAATTCAACACAATACGTATTGAAACTTTTTAGAAACGAACGCAACGAAACTGAACTCTACGCTATGCAGCGGAGAGCCCATGGATAACGAAGGGTAGGGGGTGTTTCTTTCCCCGAAGTCTGTCTTAGCAGTTTGCGCTTGAGCGAGACGTAAACAATCGGTAAAGCATAACGCAACCCGCAACCAACCCTATCCGCTGTTGTGCCGGTTAGACACCCCACGCCGTTTTGTTGTGTTACTAATGCAATATTCCTGAAGTTTGCAAGTGCTGTAGTGAATTCTTTTGTTAAGTTGTCATCTTCCTCTTTATGATATTTAGTTTGGTAAGTAGCGTAAACGTTATGATGCATGCCATTTGCGTATATTTGCACACTGTGATCTAAACTACGTGACCCATAACTATTTTCGTGCATTTCCTTTTCGAAGCCAAGCGTCATGTTAGCCTACTCCGTTTTCATACTTCAGGTGTTTGAACATGAAACGGAACCGTCCAAGTGGAGCGCAGCAGAGAAAAAAACAGAAGGGCAAAGCTATACATCTACAATCGCTGTCCGGATCGATGCTGAAATTTGTAACATCATCCAATTCGGCATCAACATCAAATGCTTCAGAGAAATGAAACTCTCATGGAGATATGAGACAAAACAATGAAACCATTTCACAACCCAAGGGTCAGGGTGAGCTTAATTATGAAGACGACAGAGAGTTTTCTGGTTCAGATAGCTGTCTCGAGAGTCACGAGCAGATCGAAAGTGAACTTCTTACTGAAGAGCACAGAGAAAGCGAAGAAGAAAAATCAGATGAAATTACGCTGGAAGAAGACAAATTAGAAGTTGACGATAGATCTGAAAGGGGGGGGACTAAGTAGTAGTGTATTGAACGATATTTCTGATTGGCCCTTTCCGGTTCCGGATAGTCTCAGAGTTGACTTAATTAAAACGGGTAGTGAAGCGTATCAAAACAAAGACGGTCCATTTGGTACAGCTGCAAGACCAGGTGACAAAGTAAAGGGCTCTACCCGTCATTTAACATCTGATTGGTTCTACATTA